>JAGDQP010038602.1:5113-18092 GCA_022664845.1 Lepisma saccharinum
ACTCGTAGCTGGAAAGGTAGGTATATCGGCTTTCCTACACTGTAGTTGGAACTCTCAATATGGAAGCGTACTTTGGATGCTGGGTGCACATCCTTAAGCACATTGTCCATGGGAATCTGAAAGAGGTTGGTTACAAAGGCCTCAGGGTCACTAATGGCTCTCAGAACAGTTCTAATTGTTACTTAACAATCCCGTGGAGGAAATTTGGGATATATTTTTGTTTTTCAAAAATAATCTCGAATTGTGGGCACGTTCAGCACCATACATTTTACGCATAGTATGGTCTTGAATCCAACATTGCACTGCAATATTCGTACCACCTTCCGATGCGTGACTATTGAAGGTATCAGTATCCATGTCAATATACACACGTTCACTATTCTGGAACATACCACCTGCACCACCCACATATGTTTCGACAAAAAAGAAATCGATAGCCTCATGTGGAATGAATCTGTCATAATAGGGTAACAACTCGCAATAGTAACTCCATGCTAGTATTTTACTTTCCACACTTCCATAATACCCTAAATCAAGAACGTCCTAGGCAGTTGCACAACTTTGTAAAACAGTTTCTTTTTCGTTCCAAAAGTAGTATAGCAAAATATAACAAGTTTAATTCATGATATGGAACAATATATGATTATTCCATACAGATATCGGGGTTAAGGAGCCAAGAGGAATTGAAAAACATAAATTGTGTTATCTGTTCACTATCTATATACGTGTATATGCCATTGAACACCGCTAATTATTATTTGAGCAAACGTTATTGTTCATTACACGTTTATACATATCATGGAATATTGCGTAAAACTTGTACAGTTCTGTTTGTTACCATTGCTTGCAACAAAGTTATAAAGCATCCAACAGGTTAAAGAATTGCCTGTTGCATCACGTTGTGTATTTCTATATCCATGCTTTATATACAACAATAAAAAATTGCGTCATGGGGAATGGTAGACATTAGGGCGTAGCAATTCCCGAATGACTGCTCATATCACCTTATAGTTAAAGAACATAATTGAGTACCATTGTGTTTCTATGCATCACCGAAACCTGTATCCTGGTGGTTTGAAGACCTGTGTAGTAGTTTGTTTATATAAAATGTCGAAACGTGTATCCGGATGATTAATCCACTTGGTGGACAAACTTTGAATTCTGATAGGTAGACAACGTCAATGTAGCACTGTTAATCTACATTGACACAATGTAGGTCCTGTTGGATATACACCATTGTGTTGTACAAATCGTAACGTAGTATCCTGCGGGATATACCACTTCGTTATTTAGCAGAGAAGGATTGGCTTTCGCCAAATTCAATTCTCACTCACGCTAAAGTCTGAACAGGCACAAACTACCATCGTGCTCTGAACTGAGTTAAATACCAGTCGTCGGAGCCGCTTGACAGAAATTGCCAGCCAACCACAGTGCCCAATTTCAACTATAAAGTGTCTTATAATTAGCCAATGATATCACGTTAAAGACAATAGGTAGAAAACATGTGGTCAACTCGTAGACTTCGATGTTGGTTAATTTGTGTAAATCTTTACTTTATCTGTGTTCACACCAGTTTGCATTCATAGATGACGTTCAGGATCATTGGGCATGCTGTCAAGATAACAAACTCTGTTATTTAACTCCAGCAAATGGCGCACCGCTTATACGTCACCACGGTTGCAAGCGGTTTCGTAATGCGTTTGCTCGTGCAACTGTGATTGCTATTCTGTACTAATTTCTGCAAATGCTCTATCATATGAATGTTATTTCAACTTTCCGTGATAGACCAGTTGTCAAGATATCTCTCCCTCTGGTTTCTTGAAAGTAGGTTCGTATCTGTGAATGCTATTTTAAACCACAACGGTCTACCAATCGAACAACCGGGTTGAAATACAAACTTGCTTTTTGCGTCGGGTATTGACTATCATTATGTCTATTTCGCATTTTACAATGGGTCTCCGCAGTGCAGGTCTCTTTGTGTGATATTTGCTCTACAGAAAACATGCATATAGTTACCTAATTCCTTTGACATTCGTTTCATATATCCGGCAGCTGTATATGTACTGTCCACTCGGTTGTTTGAATATGCGATGGCCTATTGAGTTGCATATGGTTGTATTTCCGCTTTTCAAACTTATGATCTATGTCAGCTTGACATAAGCGTGTTCGAACGTTGGTCCTAATAACACAAACTTACATGTAGTTCAGTCTATTCAGGACTGGTAGTATGTGACTGGTCGTATATTTAAGAAACTGTTTTTCTAATAATATACTGTATATTGTTCTTCGATGTGTCGGGTATTCTGACTGATCAGTTTCAATGTTGGACAAGCCAATCTAGATAAATTTTTATTACTCGGGCATAGTAATATTAATTCCTCTCTGCGGCTGAGTCATCCGCTCAACATCCTGGGTTTGCCAGTTCAGGTTTTGCATCTTGTTTTTCAGATTTTATTATTATTATTATTTATTTTTATTATGATTATTATTATTATTATCTTTATGTTAATTATGTTCATTATCTTATGACGGATTAGGAATTCTGAAGGGAGAGAGGCGAATGATATGATTTCATTAATAAACAATATTACCGATACGTCCCGTGTTATTTCCCACGTTTATGGTGTACAGGCTTGACATGGTTCCTTTCAATACAACTAAAGCTGCAGCAATGGAACAATACTGGTAGAAAATGGGTGCCAACAGAAATATCAGTACGGGTGCCTCTATATGTCATATCTAGAATGTTTCATAACCTTGTTAGGAATTTTTATTCTGGGAGATAGACCCTCGCAGTACGTTATGGAAACTTTGTTTTTATATCTCTCTACAGCTGCGTTTGAATTTTCGGAATCGGTTAATAAACAGCGAAGATGTAGCCAATTTCAAATTTCTGGATTTTCCCCCGGGTTTCATTTTACGGCTGTGTATATTTGAGATAGAGGCCTAATCATCTTCCAGTGCCATGTCGACTATGCTAGAATTTTTGTTAATATGATATTACCTACTTTTCCACTTGACCGTTTATACCACATTAAACAATGAAGGTATACTATTAAAGGATTTTCGGGTATTTTCCCCTGGGTTTAGTTGTAAGTTGGACCATTTTGTGTAAATCCTAAAATGTCTTTGAATATGAGGTATAATAGAATTTTAATTGTTAATTATTCATCAACGAAATACAGCCAGTACACCTGTGTTCTCTTTATATGAAATACGCTATCTTCTTTATTTGCAGGTTGGCGAGTTGCTTCTTAGATGGTTCACAATGAATATACTGGGTTTTATTAACATGGTCATACATATTATTGGTCGATGTGGTTGGAAACGCTGTTTTGCTGTCTCAACCACGCGTTCGAACGAGACCAATACAAGTTAAATGATTCCTTCCCCATGTGTAGGGCGGTTCCCGGGCGATCATGCTGCAGCTGTAGCTCGTTTACCTGCCGACACTATGTTCGGTTCTGTGACTGGGGCTTAGGGTATGGCGTTTAATATCTCATGCCAACTCAGGACGCTTCGACATACTCCATGTGTCAACAGCATTTAATTTTACAAGTCCTGGGCTCTGTGCGCTTCTACTACGCTACAGATGACGCCTGTCTTCAACGCTGGAAGGAACCAGCCTATCATTACCGAGCTATGCCATAATCACTATGATGTATTGGCACTCTCTTATTTAATTTTAACTTAACTTTCTTTATAAATAATATTTCGTTGCGAGGCGGTATAAAATAAGATTTTATCCCACCTTGTTACTCGCATCAATAGATATCAATTTACTAGTGACAAATCTTTAGTGAATTTCCAGTGCACTCAATAGAATATGTTATCTTTCATTGAGTGCCCGAACAAACAACTTAAACTAAGCCTGCAAAGAGAAATATCGTCTATCGGTGAAGGGCCTTGTCAGTGAAGTTGACAAGGAGTGTTGAGATAATCCAGCCAAAATAACAAGTCTTTGAAATTGATATAAAGAAAAAGAGAGACAATCTTCAAACGGAATTGTTACCGCACGATGAAAAGAAAACTCTCTGTTATTCAGGACATCTTCAATCATGATGAAGATGTTGTTATGACAATACATCAACCGAGAAAAATGTGTAGTAGACAATTTCGAATCCCTTTGTTCCAATATCTTAGTTTCTCCCAAGTATGTGCAGTACAGGACATGTTCTGTTACTTTCTTGTCTATGCCCTCGCCGACGCTATCACACATAACATGCCCAATTACACACTCCCTTCTGCATGGCTGAATATCCGTAGTCATAGCTTCTACGGATTTACCAATATCTGTTCCTCCTGTCCATTAGCGTGTGTGAGCGCGTCCATAGAATACCCATCAACTGGGTCCTACCCTACTAGTATCACAGTCTTAAAAGTTTGATGTTATCAATATCATTGTTTGTCATGACAAAATAAAGTAAAATTATGAAAAGAGGGTTAATTCAATCGATTCTCTGTAACATAAAATGTAAACTAGAAACGATGCATTCGTCAACGGCGTTCTCTGCTCTCAAAAAGAATCGTCCTTTAATGATCTCACAGAGGGGATAAAGAACAAGCCGGTTTGCTGGTAACCAAATTATGCTTCGAGGAAATGGAGCGTTTTTCAATGGAGATGTCTTTGTACTCTCCCGTACCGCAACAAAGGAAAAAACAGCAAAGAAATTAAGCTGTTGGCTTATACACTCAAGAACACCCGGCAGAAGCGACTGTTGACGTCTTTCTAAAGGAAAAGTGTGGGGCGGAAATGGCATCTTTCGTTATATTTATTTTCGACCCCGGGAACTTGGTAAAAGAAAGAAATAACAGTATGGTAATTAGAAAAGACGGCATACAGCATGGAATTGTAACTAAGACTAGTCATAAGTACAGTAGAGTAAATTCCTCTCGCTCTCCTAAAACTCTTTCTTGTAGAAAAGTTAAAAAATAAACAGGTCGGATTTCAATAGTGTGTCCTGGAGGGTATACGAAGCCTACAGCTAAGTGATTAAAGCTGTGTAAAATGAAAAATAAATTATAATGACATTAATTAAAACAAGGACGTATACCTCCAAGATATTTGTTTTGGTGAGTATACAAAGCCTACAACTAAAAGGATATACCTCTGTAAAACAAAAGAGAATTATAATGACATTAATTAAAACAAAGACGTAAAAGACATATGTAATACCACAAAAGATGGCATAGTATCACTAATAAAAGTGTTGTAGCAGACATGTATCAGCCCTTGGAGAAGAAGACAGTAGCAAGAAAAACTAAGTACATGACATTATCGACAATTTGCATAAGTCATTGCATATACTAATAAGCAATGTAGATCCTATATACGTGGAAATAATAAGCAAATGTTCTGGAAATAATACCCGTGGATTCCAGAATGGTTGGAAAACCATACGAACATCTATTAAGTAATATACCCGTGAATTAGGGCTGATCTATGCATTTTTACGATGCCAAAAAGTAGTTCACACAGGAAACATCTTAGCACGGTCATGTTCTGAAAATACAATTTTGCGACCACAAAATTGAGAGTGATGTTTAAGACATATTATATGAAAAGTAACCAAAGTTTAACATATATATCGGAATTAGTGAATTATATAAAACAAATACTGATACCACCATTACTACTCATGATGTTGATAGACTTGGAGAGCACAAAGTGTTTTGCGATATTTACGAAAATTCTCATTTGGATGTTTCACTATATCCGTTGGTCTCGGACGTGAAAAACGGTGTCTAAACCGGTTACTTATGCCCGATAGCTGGTAACAGATATGAAGCTGTTCATATATAATGAAAAGGTGGGGTGAATTAAAGGCAAAGAGATAGCTAGTAAAAATATTCAATGCAGCAAATGTGAAAGGGAAAGATGTAGTTGTATCGGAAGAACAATGGGACTGAGAAAATTGCATGAACAAGAATCTTGAAGATTCGTAGGTATGTAGAGAATGTGAGATTGAACAGGAATATGAAATAATCCAAGGAAAATGAGTCGGATAGACAAGGCACCATGGGCCTCGGTCATGCTCAAGCTATTGGCCCAACATATGGAAACATCACAGAAAGAGTTACATTCAGCAGTAATAGGGAAATAGGGCTTAAAACTTATGTTTTTCTATAAAATAGTGATGACAATCCAATGTAGAGAAGCATAAATGTAAGACTACTAAAAGAAAATCAATAAAATTAAACTAAATTAAAATGTCGGCAATTCAGTAGCAAACGGCATCTGTTCAAGATTGAACACGTCAGACAAGAATCAAGTATTATTATCACCAAAAGATGAAATGACGTTTAACCAAAATGAAATTACGTCAGAATGAAGTGAGATCAAATAAAGACGAAGTGGTTATGAGTACGATAGAGATGCCGGATCGCATGAACGAAGTCAGGGTTAAATGTAAAGGACTGAATGTGTTTAAAAGGAGCCAAATTCGGATCTGAGAACACCAGTTGCAAGACGCTCGGGAAGGGACCGTCAAACATAATAAAGCTCTTAGTGGTGAATATGATTTTCAGGAAAACGTAAGGCAAAATATGGCGCATATTCGTGAAGTGGAAAAGGAAGTCTAATGCCAATACAGAGACTTAGAAGGGTTGTACACCAATATGTCCATACCTGTTTTATGATAAATCATTAGATTTAACTTCGTCAACAAGAGCGTGAAAAGTGAACGGAAGACATACAGAAGTCCCTAGTACAACAATGGGGGAAGTCAGGGTATTCCAACCACATAATCAGAGATCAGGCAAGGGAAATATGAACGAGCGTTTGACAACGGTAAATGTAAGACTAAGCACGCTAGAAAAAGAACTAATGCTATTACTTCGAGATGAACCGCAAGGCGCGCTGGACGGCGAGAGGCTATACGTACAGCCTGCTCCGACGTTTAAAGGTTGGTTAAAAAGCAGATCATGCGTAGTTAGTCCATCGGTTAGTTTTTCAGTGAAAGGATATTAGGGGCACAGTGATGAGAATTTCGTTAGTACTTGGGCTGTATTAAGCAAAAAACGCGGAGATACATGTCACACCTTATCCATCAGAAACGTAGCACAAAGGGTAGGAGGCAGGCGCAAATTTCGAGTGTTGATATTGGTTACTAGGACAAACTGGTTAGTCGGTTATTCTGACCGCCGGTGAGAACAAAGCCTGAAAGTATAGCAGAGGATGTTCGTACTGGAATAAAGACGGATGACCCAAACGGGAGTAGCAAACGACCAAGGAAAGGGACGAAACTACAAGTAGTACTAAAAGGTAAAAACGATTCTTAGGAAATAATCACAATACTCACATAACTGTAAGAGAGAATAGAGTAAGGCTTTCGGAAGTTAAACTACTTACTCATTATCCGAGAGACAAAGATATATCTCGGTGAGATAGATTTTCCTGAGACAATATGAGAGGCATTAGCCTTGATGTGGGTATATGAGCGAAAATAGAATTTTGTAATTATACTGAAATAGCAAAACTCATGGAAAAGTCACGTAATATCTGGTCGAGACCGCTCTGGCCCGGCGGAGCGCAGCGATACGGTGTGAAAGAGAGTGTGCAAGTCCCTGGTACACTTCTGGAGGCAGTTGAAACTACGCAGTCAGAAGAGCGGAAACCAATTGCAGCCTGTGCGTGGGTGGACTATCCAGTGAACAGAACCTGCGTTCAACAGCATCCCAGATATGTTCTTTGGGGTTCATATCAGGACTCAGAGGTGGCCAGCACTGTCGTTGGACCTCCCCCGCAATTTTCTACGTACCATTCTCGGACGAGATTGGAGCGATGTGGTTGCATATAGTCATATTAAATAACCGCAAGGTCGTCAGGGTGTTGGAAGGACAAGAACGGGTGTAGATGATCTGAGATCAACTGACGATATGGTGGACCATACAACGTGCCTTTTATAAAAAAACAGAGGGCCCATTCCATACCAGACTTGCGTGCCCCAGACCATGATTAAAACTCCACAGCCCAGGGCCTCGCCATCTTGGCAAGCGGGATCTATTGCTTAGAGGTCTGCGTCACACTCTGCGCCTCCCATCGACATGATAGAGTTGCTAACACGATTTGTGGGCGTTTTTTTGTCAATCTGAGGTTTTTGGCAAATGCAAGCCGTAGTGTTCGATGACGCGGGGTTAGCAGTGGCACCCGTTTGGGGCGAAGGCTATCATACCCTAGGGAACGCATGTTCCGAAAGACTGTCTATTGTGAAACGTTTCTAGCGTATCTAGTGTTGAATTTGCCGCGATTTCTAGCACTATCTTTCATCTATTTCTGTTGACCATTCGTCCCAAGTGTCATCGGTTTTGGTCCTTGAATGCAGCTGGACGCCAGGTATTGAGTCTATTGTGGTATGTGACGCCTTCATCCATCCATTCTAGGTACATCCTGGTAACTGTTAAACGCGTAAAGCCGAATTCCTGCACCATCTTAAAAATAGAAATTCCCATGCGTCAGGCACCCACCAGCATACCCCTTTGCAATGAGGTCAACTCACCACGGTGTTGTATTTGACATCAATCACTTACAGAGTCACTTCCCACAATGTCTCATACACCGCTGCAGAGTCGCGGAGCCATGCAGAAGCGTGGAACACACGTGGTGTCCGCCAGTGAATCAATAACCTGCTACGCCATGAGTTTTTCTACACCATGAGTTTCAGTGTAATATGCTTGTACTGAGGGAACCAGGTTCCTCATAGTATCATTGAATCCAGGAACTGTCTGGCAGTTACTAAGTTTTTCAGAATATATTTCTTAGGCACTATCATTCAGAGGATATCACTTGTACGAAATTGGAAGGACTTAAGACAGTGTGGATTAATATGTGGATGAAAGGTGGATGAAAGTGTGGGAAAATTTGTTACTACTTTTTACTGTCCAATTACCGATTGGGGTGTAACAAGTTTGTAATTATTTAACATCATTATTGCCAATACCCTACCAACTATATCTTGCGTCAAGAAGAAAGTTAGATTTTGCCGAAATGTTAGAAACAGTCGGAAGATTGGAACTGATTCACGATACCTGGGAAAAGTCAGTCTCATTCTGCAGATGAAGGTCAGCGCTTTGACTGGACAGAGCACTAGACCGTATAAAATATTAGAACCAGCACAAAACTTCGCGAATCATCTAAGGCCGAACATGAGATGAGGACGGAAAGAGAAATGGGTTGAGGCCAAGATATCCTTACCCCAAAGATAGATGCAGAGGGAGAAAGAAATAATCTTGGAGAAGTTCGTATGAGAATCGCAAATATTCGGGTGACAGAGGTGGAACAGACACAAGGAACCCGAACGAAAATAAAAAAAAATCGGGTATCAGAGGATTGGGTACATATTTTACAGACTCAAATCTAGATCAATGTACTGGTATTTGAGATAGAAAGTAAGTATGAAGACAAAAGTCAAACTAATGATGCAGAAGGGTATAGAAGCCTATACCGTATCGCTTGTCAATATTTGGACTGCTGTGAACTGGATATGCGAACATGATGGAGATAAGTTAACGAAAGTAGAGAAGGCATCTGTAGGGAGTCAGGTATTGTGGAAGTAAAAGTTGTTATAAGATAAACTTAGTCCTGGTAGAAAACGGAGCTGAAGTCTCGTTACGTTCTGGCAAATTTTGCATGAACGTAGCCCGAAGTGTGTGACATTCAAGGATGAAACCAGCCAAACACGTACTATTTGCTGATTATTCAGGTAAGATAGGCAATAATGTCCATTGAGAAGTGTATTTCTCTATCAGAATAAGTGACGGAAGTAGATGTTAACACGCAACGGAGTTGAGGGGTTGAATAAGAAAATATTATTAGGTCGAGAAATCGTAGAGAAAACTTGAGGTGAAAATAGACTCCAAAGAAGGTACTGTGGCAATTAGGGATAATGGGATTGAAATTGCAGTTCAGATGCAGGAAAATCCAAGATCCAAATTGATATTTGCATTTAAAATACAACTTAACACCAGGCATTTGCATAGACCTGTGTGAATGCGAAGCTTTCTGTGGTGTACCAATAGAAATCAGGTGGAATGTACAGCCACTTACAATAATAAGTTGAGGTTGGATGTATAAGACATAGAAGAATTGTTTCACTGTACAACTAATCGTTATACAACCAACATGACAGTACAAATGTGCGCTAATACATGGCATGCCAGAATATTCCTCCATTCGGAAGAATAAATATTTTGATCTTGAGCATCATTTAGAAAGCCACGAGAGACTTAGGTAGAAATTACATTCACGCTAAGAGATAGGAATTAATGGAAAGGAAAGGAAAATAATAATATGGACATTATGCAGGATTCAACATTATGTTATGGAAGAAAACTTGTCTTCTTCGAATACACACAAACACACACATACATTGTGTGATAGAGTGAGAGGGAGAGAGAGAGAGAAAGAGAGACGGAGAAGATGAGGATAATTGTTTGTTTTCCTAAATTGGAAAGTAAAACCTTTGAATAGGCTATTTTTATCCCCCCCTCTCTCTCTCTCTCTCTCTCTCTCTCTCATTCTCTCTAATATGTTTGCTCTTTAACACTCACACGCACATAGAGAGTAAGTGGGCGTGAGAAAGCAGCAATAAATAATAGAAAAATATGAGGAGAGAGATAGAAGGAGAGAAAGAAGCAAAGGCATGAGAAGGAAATGTCAGGAAAGACAGGGAAAGAAAAAGACCAGTGAAAAATATGAAAGCCACATTATCATCATGCTAAAGAACACACATACTATTTAATCTGATTCTCGCCATTGATGTCTCATAATTTTTCAAACCGGATATTAATATATGTTTCTAGCCAATAGTTCATGCGGAAAAAGACACTACCTGGTCGGGAATCGAACCCACGGCTCCCTGTTCAAAGCCTGAATCGTTAGCCGTTACTCTATATTCTTGCTGCGTAAACGCTGCTTAATAAATGGAATAGTGCTTCTTTCTAAGAATAATAATATGAAAAGTGGATACTGCAGATCAATGACTTGTTCCTTCTGTTATTGTCTTTGTAACTACCAGAGGTTTTGTTTTGCCTATCCTAACAAACATTTGTAAAACTTCAGCATCTCTATAATGACTAACTTGTTTCATTTCACAGTATGAAGGATTCCCCGTTTTGTATGAGAAGGTATGAATAGATTCTTCACGCTCGCTTTGTAAAAACACGTTGGCTTTAACAGGATTTAAACCTATGTTTGTTTGTTTTAGTACTGAAAAGTATAGCACGTTCTCCTTACGTTATCTTGACAACGAAATACATAAGCCATGAATGACGAAGTTCAGAGCTAATCTTTGAAAGGAACCAACTTCGTACTATAAATTGTTTAAATCAAAGTGCACGCCGAAAGGGCCTAGCAAGGTAAGATCGTAAAAAGTGTCTTGGGAGGAATGTGATAAAAAATACTTCCATATTCAGCATAAAAAATGATAGCTCTCAACAAAACTTCAACAAAATAAGTTAACCTAACCTCAAAAGAATTACAGCGTTTTTGGTACTTCAGCGATATGTCGATCGGATTTACACCTACGATGACCGTCCTTTTTAAATTGAAGATTTTTTTCAAGTTTTACAACATGGTAATTGTTTCATTAATGTTGGCACAAAATTCAAATTTTTAGAGAAGTTAGAAAATTTGAAAATTGATTTATAAAATCCAAACAAAGGAGCTACATTGCGTATGAATACCGTTACTGGAGGCTTTTGTCCCAATCCGCGAGGTTCACTCCGCCCAGCTCCCTTCGGACACACCGTGCCCGTTGCCACACGTCGCGGGCCAGACCTGGTTTATTTATTTATATCATAGCTTTCAGTAGCATCTAGATGTATCCCAAAACAATTATTAATCATAAATATGAACATATAAAAATAAATTAAAAAAAAAGGAATATCTTGCCCACCCTGGGACTCGAACCCGGGTTGTTTATTTAGTAAGCGAACATCTTACAGCGGCACAAAGCCAGGATCTGACAAATAGGGGTTAGGTAGTTTCATTTACAGTGTATATAGTCGGTGTATGTCACGATGAAGACGCAAGTTGTGATGACTTATAACTTCTTTACTATTTTCTTCTTCTACTTTTGAGTGCGGGGCGTAAAAATGTGTCACGCCTTTTTGGTTAGTGGGTCATTAATTCCACGCAAAATTGCGCTTGTGCCAGATTATCATATTGGAAGTGTTAACTGTTAGTTGTATCCCTCGGGCATGAAGTTTTGTATGTGTGATTATCACAAACAGTGCACACAGGTTAAAAATGCATAACTAATCGAACAAGTAAAACTCGCTTAGGGAAAATAAAGTTTCAAAAAAAAGTACTGGAGCGTTGGTTTAGCATTCGGAATGTCCTGGTATCGATTCCAGCGGCCGAACATTATAACTGAATTTTACCAAGATTTTCCCTAGCCTTACCAGGGAAACGCAGTACTGGTGCTTATAAATAGGCCCCACATACTTCTTCTAACACACTCTCCCAATCCTATCCGGACTTGATCCTCATATGTTTAAAGGTCTTAAAATAATTTTAAACAAATTCTTCAAAGATCCTTTCACCCCACCCTATCCCGGACGATTGCTATGCCTAAACTACATAAATCAATTCACACATGAACACAAATCATACACTCTTGATGCGTATATAATGGGTGTCAAGAATAGTAAGATAACCCCGCTCATTCTTTATTTACAATTCTTGGGGTAGAGCGTTGGGGTAGCGATCGGGAGGTCCTGGGTTCGATCCCAGGGGTGGAATATTTTGACTAATGATTTTCATCAGTCACACCAGGCAAATGCCAGGATTGCACTTTCAACGTAGGTCCTGGCCAATTTTCTCGTTAGAAAATGGAATTTATCAGAGTTCGAACTCGCGAAGCTAGGCATAATATAACCGTGAGATCAACGGGACTTATTTATTCTGATTATGATAACACAGTATTTACTGTAAACCATCGATCTACTGCTGTTCTCCGATCTCATAACAAACAAAATA
>JAGDQP010038603.1:0-15422 GCA_022664845.1 Lepisma saccharinum
TACACCTCGTATCGTCTCCGTACACCTTTAGCAAGCGTCTATGGATATTAATGGGTGCAATTTGTTCGGCAGTGAGATATTCAACAAAATGGCTCTGTTCCGTACGTACCTCTATGATATACATTTTCATAGACTGCCCTGCTGGTGCTACCTATCGTACGAGAACCGTTAATGAGATCATATCGAAACATACCCTGAGATTTTGGATTGTGACAACCACAAATAATTGGGGATGTATTTTAGGTCCATCTTGTGGACATTGGTACCTTATTCTAATTTGTTTGTAAGAGTGGCAAAGAATTGACTCCGTTAGAGCACGCACTGAAATGTTGTTGAGGTATTTCAGAGCGTGTTCCGTTGAGACAAGGGTTGCTGCTAATGACTTAGTCTAAGAGGATAATTAAGTTCAAATGATACAATGCAAAAGGTTGGTTTAAGTATTAATACAGTGTAAGGTTGGTAATTCCTACTGCTCACATTCTCGGTAACAACATTAACCAGTTCAGGCATTGGCGTCTTGCAGTAATGAGAGATATACAGTACAATATTCGAAGTTAATTAGAGACAGAGACTTGAAATACGAATGACGTGGTTCTACTTACATGAGACAGGATGAATTGAAGTAAGACACCTACTAGTTAACTGAATCTACTAATCTGAGAGTGAGCTGTTCTCGGACAGCTGCTTTTATTACCTCGGGGTAACTGGCAAAACAGAATTTAGAAAATGACGTACGATCACCTCGTGTTGGTCGTAGTCTTAATTTGGCTTATTACTCTGTGACGTCATTCGTAGTAAGTCATTGTCTCTGCTTAACTTTGAATTCAAGCAGTTTCCCAATGTCTGATGATTCGCGTTGCATGTAGGAAGTACCAACGTGCAACTCATTACTTTCATTTCCTATGCTTTTATACAATCTTGCATTCTTTCTTATTGTGAAACATATTCTTTGATATTTGTTATAGACTTTTGATTTCTTAATTTCCTTTAAATAATTTCTTCTTTAATCTGAATTTAATTTATCTTTCCAAGTTACTATCCCTAAACTATGCAGCAACCATTGGGTCACAATATATATCTATATATATATATATATAAGCTACCCGTATTAACTGCCAAGTACTGAGTTAGGGGCTGAAATATTGGTCGACGTCTACAAAAAGTGTATTATTGTGATTCAATCAACAAAAGTAACTTCTACTTCACTTTCGTCCTGGAATGAAACTCTGGCGAGTTGTAGCGTCACCTCCAACACCACAGCACTCCTTGCCAGGGACGTATTTAAGGGGTCTGGACCCCCGAAATTCATAAATTTTGGTAAAATAGGCAAACTTATATGAATTTTACAAACAAATATGAATTGTTTGTATATTTTTCGTATATTCTCCTAGCAAAATTTCAGGGTATGTTTCGATATGATCTCATTGACGGCCTTCTTGTAAGAAGGAAACTGTCCCCGGTGAAAATCGCATATCAACATGGAACTTCTACAGTGCGTTTAGGATGTGTTCAACTAAACACTTCTGTCGTACGAATAGAAAAATCAAATTTTCCCCTGTTCAAACATTTCATATTATGGTTCCCCCTATAATACAGAGTTGGCGTGGGTCAATGAAAATTTGACCCACTACCCACCTTGACCCACAGACCCACTGGACCCACCACCGCGACCCACTGATCCACCGAGACCCACTGACCTACTGAGGATGTTGGAAGGTAGATGGCCAGGGCCTATATTGTAGGTACCATAGCAGCATTTGCCTGGTATAACTGTGAAAAAAAAACTGAAAAAACCTCAGGATGTTCCGTCGCCGGGATCGATCCCAGGACTTCCCGAATGCTAACCCAACTACAAGTATCTACCACTGAGCAACGGCCGCTCGGTCTCACAATACGGGAGTAAGACTATAATGGGAACATTGATACATACATTTTATCATCATGTGTGGGAAGATTTGTCCTCTGCTCTGAGCGAAGGCATTATTCTACAATATGAATATCAAATATAACTACGGTTACATTCATTCCATAGCCACCAAAGCTGAAACGGATCAGCGGATTAATTTTTGGACCCGGTCCCCGGTTTTTATACTCGGGACCCGGTGTGACCCGATGGGCAACGCATAGCTTTCATTTTTTTACTTATTATACTAATTTTGTAGATTTTATGATATTCAGTGAAAGTCTTGTTTTATATTCCAAATATGAGTTACATGGATTTAGGCGCATACTTCTCAAATTTCTTAGATTTTACGCATTTGTAGTCATTCTGAATATTTCTGAACGTAAAATAGTGAAGAGGATCGTAATCGTATATATCCTCATGTAGGCTTGCAAAGAAATACTTAAATGTTTGTCAGAAACACTTGTTTCATTAATTTATATCTTTCAAATATATATCTTAATAATAATAATAATAAATATTAAGCCTACTATATTTATAATAATAAATTATGATGATTACTGTTATTTGAATGAGTGTGTACGGTAATTTTTGACAAAATACGGTAATTTTAATGCTTGAATACGATAGTCATAACCTAAAAATGAATAGCTTTGTTCAGGAAATAAACTGTAAGAATTTTGATATTACTGCCATAATCGAAACTGGGTTTAAAAAATTCCTTTTGCCAAGCCTACAGGCTGAGGTAGATTTGAAAGTGTTTTTGATTGAATTTATTGGGGTAAGTGCAGAATAAAACACTTTAGGTAAATATACTTTTATCATTTTATTTTCATTATAAAATTATAAATACGATAACTAATTACCCTAATAGGTTAACTAATTACCGTGCAAACGTTTTGTTATTAGAACTGAATGTAGTGATATTCCAATTGAAATTAAGAGGCTCCAATGAAACCCACCACCGTATATACCCCTAGCGATATATGACCTCTATCGAGAAACTAGTTATTCATTTATAGATTAATCATGAAGAGCTTTTCAACGTTACCCCACAAGACATGGTTTTAAAAATTTCGAATTTCCACCCCCACTTTCACTCGCACCCCCACAACACCTGAATCGTTGGTGTCACCGTAACGAGATTGACAAATTCCATCCACTTTTATGTTTACAATTGAAAGTATAAATTCACTTTGTGCTAATCTTATACTATACTACATCAATAACCAAATATTGTTTCAATCAAGCAAATTTTGATGGCTTAGTCTACGGCCTAAGTAGAGTGAAAGAAACAATATGGCCTGACAATATTAGCAATGCAACAAGGGACTATTGATAACTTGGACTATGACAGCTTTAATAGGTATGTTCTAAAAAGTAATAAATTCTCGCTCGCTCAAAGAGTACAAAGACCCATGGATAACAACAAGTAATCTAAACAAATTAATCAATAGAAAGAAAAAAATATCATTATATATATGGGCTCCTGCATAGCCTAGTTGGTAGCGCGCTCGACTTCAATGCGAGCGGTCCCGGGTTCGATTCCCGGTGGGGGCTTAAAAATTTCGGTGTTGACCCATCATCATGAGGACAATTGGGGAACTGCTGTGAATATAAGACAGTGGCGATCACAGTGAAAGCTGTTGTCGCTTTCACTGTGATCGGTTGTCCTCTCCCAACCCATCTGGTTAGCGTGGGAGCAGTAGACCAACTCCTCCCTTCGGGGAGAGGCCTCATCCACTAGTGTGTTGAATATGACTGTGATGTATTATAATATTATATATATATATATATAAACTGGTGACCCATTCTGGTATGAGAAATACGCTAGATTGCTAAATGTCTATAGTTAATTGCTATAGTTAAATGTCTGTACAAGAAAGCCAAAATTAATTATTTTAAATCTCATAAAAACAGGCTATTTAGCAAACCAAAAACAATTTGGTCAAATTTTAACAGATCGAAAAAATTTAAGGGAATTAAATACGTAAAATTACATGATACTACTACCGTATTACTGATGCTTTCTCTATCCCATGTTTTCCTTATAATTTTACTTTCAACGATCGTGTCTATAATGTAACAGATTCAATTTACGACAGTAATAATACAACAACCATTCCTCAGAATGCTATTGAAGATGTCTACAAAGCTACACAGAAATTGAAAGCTTCTTCAAGTATTGGCGCAGATACAATTCTTAATTTATGTTATCAAAGTGTGTGGTCATTATCTCTCTCTTCTATTGGTTAAAGCCTTTAATAGGTCGTTAAAAACCAGTTATTATTCTGATCAATGGAAGAATGTTTTGGACGTACCAATACACAAGGAAGGTAGCAAATCTCGTATGGAAAACTATAGACTCATATTTATGAGTTTATCCCATAAGTAATGTCGTATGTGCGATGACAGCTGCAATGACTCCATGTGACGAGCGAATAGTGAAGTAGACGTCACGTACCATAGCTGAGTCATATAGGGTACTTGGTTGTGCAGCAGTGTGTAGAAGGAGAACTGTCTACTCCAGATTTTGCAAGTGTGGCTTGTGTTTGATCCTGGCAGTGTCGGAGGACCACATGCGGCGTGTCATGCTGTACGAATTTCACCAGAACATCCAGCCAGCGCAGCGGCCAGAAACATCTATGCCGTGTACGGTTAGGGTACTGTGGATGTGTGAAAACCTCACCAGCCTCACCGATAAGCCACAACAAGGGAGACCTGTGCAGCTGGACAACGATACTCTGCGAGCAGCAGTGAAGGCGAATCCAATGCAAATTGTTGAAGAACTGGCTAGCGAACTCCATGTCAACCATTCAACCGTTGATCGTCATCTGCAGGACCTTGGTTACCGGTCGAAACTCGGTTACCCAATGCGTTAACGCCTCAACAGAACTAGCAGTGAGTTAACATCTGCAGTTCCCTGCTCACCCGTCACAGACGTGGCTGGACTGAATAGTGACAGGGGATGAAAAGTGGGTCCTCTACCATAACATTACACGCAAACCGGTAGTGGGTACCTAAAGGGGGTAAGCAAGAACTGTGGTAAAACAGGAACTCCACCCGTACAAAGTGATCTTGAGTAAACTTGGTGGGATATCTGTGGGATAATTCATTTTAAGCTCTTGCCACGTAACCAAACCGTCAATGCAGATGTCTACTGTCGGCAGCTTGAACACCTACGGACTGCATTGTTGGAGAAACGACCTGCTTTGGTTAATCGCAAGGGTGTGTTCATCCACGGAGATAACGGGCGCCAACACAGGACAAGAAGGACCTGTGCTAAGATCGAGGAATGTGACTTAGAAAAACTCCCTCACCCGGCGTTTTCACCAGATCTTGAACCAACAGATTACCGTCTTTCTCGCAGCCTGTAAAGCCACCTTTCCGGGAAAACACTGCAAAATTAGAACGATGTGTGACGAATAGTGACCCAGTTCTTTGCTTCCAAAACGGGTGGTTTCTTTCAGCGGAGGATTCAACAACTGGTTGACAGGTAGCAGAGTGTTATGGAGTCCAATGGAGATTACTTTCCCGACTAACGTTAGTATTCCAGGTAAGTTATCGTTCTTTTTCTCACGGTGCAGACATACCAAATTACTTATGGGATAAGCTGACATTCTAAATGACTTCGCCAGGGTGTTCGAGTCAATAATTGCTGAGCATCTACAATTTAACCTGAAGTATATACTATATGAAAATCAACATGGTTTTCAATCAGGCAAATCTACAATTACTAATCTATGCTAAACTCTAAAATTAATACGGTAAGGTATGCCCGGTAGAACTCAGTGTGATGCAATCTATTTTGATTTATTCAACACATTTGATTCAGTCAATCATACAATTTTCTTATTCAAACTCGGTTAATAGGTCCTTCTTCCCAATATGCAAATTGGTTCAATAGTTATCTGACCAACAGAACTTTTCAGGTAAAAATTAACAACGTATTATCTTCCTGTGCTCATTTAGGGAACGGAAGTCTTCAAGGGTTACCCTTGGGGTCTGTTCTTTTCAATGTTTTTATCAATGATATATTTACAAAGGTCTCGTACTCAACGCCAATGCTGTATGATTATGATTTAAATCTCACAAATAAAATAAATTCTAAATAAGACATCGACAGACTTCAGGAGGATATAATACAAATGGTGTAAAGACAAACACTAATTATTTGTGCTTTACAACTAAAACGAATTATATGGTGAGCAGGTATTATATCAACAGTTAGGCTATCACAAAAGTTGAAACTATTATACTTTTGTAATCTATATACAATTTTGGTAAGGCCTAAATACTTCCATAATCTATTACGAGAACGGTTAAGGATTTAGTAGAAGCTGTCCAAGAACATTTTATTGGATTTTTTTTCGTTTTAAGTTCAACCTATCTCTTATACCTACGAGTATTGGTGCAAGTAATTAAAGCTAGAACCCTTGTACACTTCGCATCAATAAAATTACGACTGTGAACGCCGTACAGCTAGAGCCCGCAATTAACATCTTCTAATCCTATAATCGTGTCTGGAGACTCCTCGCTCTTCTTTCTTAGCAAAGTGGTAGGTGCCCTGAAAAATCCTTTCATTGGATTCTTAACATATTCAGTGTCTTTTCAGAGACAAATTCCTTATATATTTATATAAAATATATTATATATATGCACAATATTTAATTTTTTAAAAAAATATATAAATATATACCTTTGCTTTTGAATTTTCTCTCTCTCTCTAGTATATGTTAGGTAACTATGGCTCAGGCCGTATGGATTGAAGATGGAATGAATTGGTGGAAT
The DNA here is from genome assembly GCA_022664845.1 of Lepisma saccharinum. Classification (NCBI taxonomy): domain Eukaryota; kingdom Metazoa; phylum Arthropoda; class Insecta; order Zygentoma; family Lepismatidae; genus Lepisma; species Lepisma saccharinum. The sequence continues at coordinate 6,695 of JAGDQP010038603.1, forward strand.
CAAGAAAGTGGGAGGAAACGGGAATACCACGCAAAAAACTCAGGCACACGGTGTTTGTCCACCGTAAAGTCCACATGGCAGTAGCAGGGATCGATCCGACGACTCCTAGCACCAGAGGTGAGCGCTCTATCAACTGAGCCACCGCAGCCTCAGAGAGAGAGAGAGAGAGAGAGTAGATAACTTTGTTTGCATGATAACTGTTCCACAGTAGTTCATTAAAGTAGCGAGTAGCATGGCTACGCTATTGTGAAGCAGTTTTAGCTGCTTTTTTGAAAATGTGGTTGTAGTTGTAGCGAACTACATTTTCCTTGAAGTAGTTGTTTGTAGAGAACTACATTTAAAAAGTACTTTTTACAGCCCTGTCAATGCTGTCCGGACGATGATGAATGAACTGGAATACCGAAAGGTGTATGGAAAATGTGTTTCTCATCAATTAAAAACTGACTTAAAACTGGAGAGACATTTTTTCTGTGTTAATTTCACTGTGTAAAATGTTGTATGATTCCTCCTAGAAAGGAAGTCGAGACGGGCGAAAGCCACAGATAGTGCTGATACTGCCCATAAAATTAATTTCATTTTATCTTACCTAGAAAGAAAGTCACTTGCCAACATACTTTGGGTTTGGAGTGTGTCCTGTGTCCACGTTTCATGTTTAAGGCTATCATTTCCAACTTCCTTATATTTAACACAACTTTTGTATGCTATTACCTTTTCTGTAGAAGATATACTATCCCTTCCTGTAAGTAATAGAGAAGCAAAACTCAAGGAAAAAATATTCCGAGAATTTGATTTTATGCTATCCAAGTATCCCAATTTGGAATTAATTTGCAATTACGGGCTTAATTGGCTGATTTAGCCTAAGACTTTCACAAGTTAGAGGTATGATACGCATTAATAAACACTCATAATTTGAATCTGAATCTTATTTATGGCCTTTAGGCAGCTAAAGCTCAGGCCGTGGATAGTTTCGGCCAGGGCCTAAGTTAAAGGTACCATCCCAGCAATTGCCGGGTGTGACTGAGGAAAAATCCTAGACAACCCTCAGTCAGGATCGTCGGCCGCTGGAATTGAACCCACGACCTCCGGAATGCTAAGCCAACGCACTACTACTGAGCCCCGTCGCTTGGCGATGGGGAAGATAACCATGACTTTGTCTTGATATGATGCTGATACAAATCTGGTGAAAATGAGGACAACCCCAGTCATAATAATCAGCAGTAAAGAAACATCCTGCTTGTCTTTTACCTACAGGGAATACGACTATAGACCAATTCCACGAATATGTCATACCCGATAGTAAAAACTGAAACATACTGTCAATTTTTAAATTAGTGCAATCTATTATTGGAAGACAAACGATGTATATCTACATAAAGACATTAGTACAAATGCACAATGAGCTTATGTTTTGAGGTCATTTTAACAGCGAATTATTCAACTAAAATGTAGGAATTTAAACTTCCTTCTTTTCTTTATTGACATAAACTATTAGTTTGTTCCTCTATAATCTTACTTTTAAAAATCGACTGTAGAATTTTATCAGTGTGTGACGCTCTGCATATAAAAACTACTATACACTGCAGAATATTTGGGGAAAAGTAAATTGCTTTGATGTGGTGCGTTTGAGTCAAATACTGAATAAATATGTATTTGAAACTTCTTTTCTAATCACAATACATTTTATGTTAATCACTAACGAGTAATACCACGCATCACAAACTGACGTTCAGAATACAGGCTACTTTTTGGCTATAATTGTCGTATAATATATCCGAGATCTTCACAAAATGCAAATGGATCATATTGGGAATCACGTTCTCGATTAAATAACACGTATACATTAAAATACTATGTAGTATTATACAGTAAGTTTCCGTCAGATACTGACATTTTTCCAACCGGCACTTACAGTTAGTTAGATGTATGTTTCCCTAAACTCGATGACAGTATGAATCAAAATTGTCTACTGGTTACTTAATAGGAGAATGTTTGAACTTTTTTTTCCATTTAAACAATACCAGGCATATAGACAGAAAAACCTCACATACTGACATGGTCATGGAATCGAGTTTTAATTATAACGCTTTCCAGACCGTAAACAAGACGAGAAAGAAATAGGCCATTCGTTTATGTCAATATATTAAAAAAAGCTAATCTGTATTAAATTTTCGATTCCTGCATTTTTGGTTTCATAACTCATAATTAAAATGAAAAACAAAATTGTATATTCTTTTACTTTTTAAATAATTCAACAGAAGCTCATTATGTATTAGAGTGTATCAAAAGCTTTCTGTCCAAATTTGCGGTACCCTAGTGATAATAAGTGCACTGCAGAGATTTAGTGTGATTTTCCCCCTCTGAATTTTCGAAGGTCGTCCTGAAGTTTAGCATCGGCTTTGAAAAACTTTCTGGAGAGAGGTAGACAACCCGCTCAACATAGTTGGAACCCAGTTTTTTTTAGTATTATAGACAGATTTTATGCTCTGATACGTCATAGACATATAACGAAAGCTCAGGACCCTTCTTAGGGTAGTTATGGAAGCTTATGCCTAAAATATTCTTAAGCATTTTTCGCTTTAACAGATTTCAGTGAGGAGCGCACGATAAAAATCTAGGAAGACGGCAACGGTGGCTTTCTTTTTCTCTGAGTCTTATACACAAAAGCACAACTGAAACAATGGAGCTTGGAAGGGGAAGGTGGGGAGCAGCGTTTGTTTGCGCGACGACTGACTCTTCATTTGCTTTATACTGGTGTTCTCGTGTGATCAGCTCAGCCGAAACGGAAAATAACTATTCAAGTAAGACAATTGCGCTGCCAACTGGCGGTCTCTGTTGTCGTTAGTCCACGTTATTAGCCATTCGTCAGCTGATTCCATGCTGAAAATTATTGGAAGCTATATTATTGTTAATCTGTGCTTGTGAATAATATTACTGTGTTTTTCCCTGTACAATCATTCTAGTGCCACAATGGTAAGAAAGAGTTGTCTTAGGTGGATACACACCCATTATGGTCGATCATTTCAAAATAAATTTAATATTTCTATAACGGAAAAATTGCAGCAGCACCAACTTTTCCCCTCTAATTTATTGCTTACATATTAGCGAATACATCAACATAATATTACAGACCTACAAATAAGTTTTTCGACAGGGGAAGGATATTTGATACTTAAAAAATGATCAGAATTGTACCAACGTAGGTACAATTCTGATCACTTTCCGATACGATTTCGATCAATGCTAATCTCTGTAGTATTCATCACAGAGCTAAGCATGAAAAGGTTGTGCATGCAAAAGGAAATAGCTGTAGATTTGTTAAGACTCACTAGATGGCAAGGAGCATCAAACGTTACAATCAGAAAACATGTGTCCATGATTCAGCAAAAATTCATTGCTTTAGGTTCACCGAGAAAAAAGAGATGAGAAAAGGAAAAACATGCACTTTTATAAGAGGCACTAAAGCTACCAAAGTCAAACTCACTTGCAATAAAGAATTGATGCTGGTATCTCCAACATTCCCCAGAAATTTGTGAAATTTTCTCGCAAAGCACGAGACAACATACGTTACAAATCAAACCTCTCAAATCAGTGCTGTCACATACAAACAATAAAATATACCTGTTTTCCTTACGAGTGATCGAAATTGTACCTATATCGAAAATGTACCACCCTACCATATCTTTATCGGACTAAACACGAAGCGAATAATTAGTAACGCTTAATTGAAGCTCAGATATCAAGTAAAAGGAAAAGATCTAATTTTGCCTTCTGATTTTGCCCGCTTCTTACTTAACATATAGTGTAAGATGTGCACCTATAAGGCCGCAGAAAATTACGAAATTAATTTGTAGGCAGAAATTTGTGAAGATGAAGCCAAAGCTTGTACTTTGAAAAATTGCTACCTTTTTAAAGGTTTTGTTTTCTCTGATTTTGTGGGTTTCTGGGGATAGAAAAGCATGATAAACCATGGACGGTGTTCTTTAACATTAACATGTACAGACACATTTACATATTTGTACTTACCTATATATTTTGGTGCTAGCTGTCGTTGGTTCCTCCCCTGCTCTCTCCCTGATGTTCTTAACTATGGTTCTTCCTTAAATTTGTGGATTGTGAAATTCATGATTGTGAGTTCTAGACGCAGACACAACTATTGTTGCATCGATGAGGACAATGCTTGCTTTGTATCCCTCCTGTCATTTACAGTGTATCTGGTTACCACGTTAATAATTTGTCTGATAGAAATAAATTATAGTACCAAAGCAATTTTCGTCACTTACTAGAAGCAATGGCACAGACATAAATTTTATAGAACAAGGAACAGATTCTGATATGGTACTAACAGGTATATATGTGCTCCCGTACCTGATACTTTCACCTGATTGGCTAGCAAAATGTTTAAATAAAAGCTTACTTAGCATTAAACTAATCTAGTCTTATTATTGGTTCTCGGATCTGAACCTTTCACTTCATTGGCTAACTTGTCATCAATCATACCTTCATTTTCAAGATCCCTTTACTAAAGCTCTCACACTGTACCAGCCGATGTCCAATAACGGAGAAGCAACACAAATTACAAGTGGCAACATCCCTTTCATTGGCTGAGGCAGCGTAAACAAGAGACAATATTCTCAAGCAATCAAAAGCTCTCATCTGTACTTGCTTGTCAGCTGTTAAACATGTGATATGTGCTGTGTGGGTGACTGAGTTGAGAACACCACGACCACGTACTTTTAAAACCGCATGAGAAATGGGAGAAGTCACGCCGGGAGTTGAAGTAATAGGTCATTCAGAATAGATATCAGAAAAATAACGGGGATAAACGTATCAAAGTATCAATGCGTCTTCTTATGACCAATAGGGCTATTTATTTAAAAAATTCTGTAACCAGTAACTTGTAATTAAAATTCTTATATACTTCATTTAAATACTTTATTTGCTCTAACTTAATTTAAAAGAAACATATTCCGGAGGTACAGTATGAAAATCCCTGCCACAGGAAGCAAAATTCCCATTACTTGTACATTACCTTTAGGCGAAACGAGAAAAGACCCTAAACGGAAACTCCTATTTCGTCTTACATCGGAATAGCTTATCTAATGCGGAAGGGGAAACAGGAAGACACAGATTTTCAAAGCAAATAAAAATGTTACTTTATTAAAGCAGTTTTCCTTCCTGAAGTAATAAACGCAATACGTTTTATTCAATCACGTATAATTTTATTGATACATGTAATGTTAATATTCAGTGTACATTTGGTATACAATGCAATTAAAATCTTAACCGTACTAAAAGGTATAAGTTATATATACCAGTATCATATATAAATCATGATTACACTACACATCACTATTCGTTGAATATTATTTATTCTAGTCATTTCTGCTTTTTATGAAACATTATGGAGTGAGTCTGTTATATGCAAAACAATATGCAAGGAAAAGTTAACTCTAACACTTAAACTTAGTTACATATACGAGGTTTAACACATTTAACTCATTTCCACTCTACAGTGTTGCGTAACATTCCACTGTTTATCTGATAACTTCCATTATAATCTTCACAATTTTCATGATGTAATATGGAATGAGCCAATTGTAGTTAAATCAACACAAGAAAAAGGATAAATGTAACACCCAAATTTAGTTACATACACAAGTTTTTAATACATATAGGTCAATTTATATCACACATTGTTATACAACATTAGCCTATTCATTTAATACATCGGAAATTTTGTTACACTATACAGTAACTCCGGTGTATGTTAGAAATGCAAGAAAAATGTTAATTGTAACATTAAAACTTACCTATTTATAAAAGTTGTTAGCACATATAAGTCATATTTACATTTCATATTGCTGTGCAACATTCAGGTTATTATCTAATACAATCGATTGTAATTAATTAGTTCATTTGTATACAATATCTAGTGAGCTCGATAAAAAATGCAGTTAACATTGCAAAAACAGTTAACTGTAATGATCTTATTTACTTATGAATACGTACATACTTTTAAGACATATATGTTCTTATTACAATGTCCAATGTTTCTAACAAAGTCAAAATCATTTCTGTAATTCGTATCACCTAAATATCACAAACTCGCGGTGACCACTTTAAGATGCATTTACAGTATTACCATTGCTGAATTAACAATAACTAAATTAAAACCCTTAAGCTTTCCTTTTCTTTGACTTCGTTTGTTGTTAAGTTTGGCAGTTTTTTTATGGCAGCAACAGTTTGACGATTCAGAGACAATAGCTAAAACAGCTTCACAGACAATCTCAAAGTTGAAGGTCAGGGTTTACGCTTTTATAATCTTCTTTATAACTCCCGACCCTTCAAACTATTTATGTTTCTCTAATATATGGTTTGTGTTGTACGACGTTCACTTTAATTCAAAGTATATCTATGTTAAATTGTTTTTAATAAACATTTTTACTATGCAGCCTCCTTGAATTTGAGCGTTATCGTATCCCATCAGCGTACTGAATATTCCCTCTCATCACTGCTCTGCAATCATCATTACTCCTGGAAATATGCTTCCACAAACGACATGAATCATCGTAAAAGAAAATTTTATTTTATGATTTGTACGAATAATTCATGCGAATGAACAAGTAACATGAAACATGAATGAAATTTACTTACGTTCTAAGTAGTAATGACAACTCAACATAAGCACTGAGGAAGCAAACCATTGCAGAAAACATCGCACTAACAAATTAACAACAATGCAATAAATAATGTGAGACTTACACGCGATCGTATTCTTGACTGCTGTAATTTCTCCAGCTATTATGTTATTAATAAAATAAATTAAAATTAATTGTAATCATTGTATAAATCGGGAGTAATCCCATAATAAATCTGGTGGCCCTTTTAAAAGTTGAAACGTTCATTCTAGTGAGAAATCAGATTAAGACAGATGATGAAGATTTTCCTTTTTTGTCATATCATTGAGGTACTTGTCGTACCGATATACCATGTTGAAGACGCTTCTGTCGTAAAAGTCTATGCTCTGAACATAAAAAAAAAATACTGAAGCAATCTAATTCACAATGATCCGTCAGTTGAATTGCATTCCGACGTTCAACATTCATCTTTGTGGCCGAAGTAAACGACCTTTCAATTAGCTGATCCTCTGAAACACTTTCACACCTATTATGAAACGGCTAGCAATAAAGCCGCACCATTTGCTCCGACATTACTTCCATTTCGTACCATAAATCGTAACGAACCTTTAGTAGACTTCGGTATATGCCAACTCGTATCAAGTTGCTGCAAATAGTCAATATTTCGTTTACGCCTGTAACATGCGTCTGTTTGCCATATCTCTCGCTCTTGGAACGCAGGTACGTTCTGCGTGGTAGACACTTGGCCCCACCTTGTCCTACTCATGCGCGGTGAGCCCGGCAGACCAAATTACGCTCATTGGAGGCAGACGAATACCCCAAGTGCAGACGGCACTATTTTTTTTATGAGTACACGCGTTCGACAATATGGATACATGAACCTGAAATCTACAACACATTTAAAGACATTTGGACACCGTATCTGACCAGACTATTCTCAGAATGTATTAAACAGAAAAGATTTACGAAAAGATGGAAAGAAGCTAACTTAGTGATCTTTCTAAAGGGTCCTGAGAAACCAAAAATTAATCCGAGATCCTACCGACCGATTTGTTTGTTAAATGTTATTAGTAAAATCTTCGAAAAATAATCATAAATAAGTTACAAGGATATAGACCAGGATTGGCAGATGACAAATTCAATATGGATTCCGAAAACAAAAATCAACTCAGGATACAATCAATAAGTTTTGTACAGATGTAAAAGAGACACAGTGAAAATACTCCTTAGTGATCTATATAGACATAAAAGGAGCATTTGACAACTTATGGTGGCCAGCGCTACTTATTAATATGAAAGAGCTAAGCTTACCAATATGGATGATCCAGGTACTCAGGGACTACTGCAGAGATAGAAAAGTAAATCTTGGAGCTCCAGGCGAAAGGTTAGAAAGAACAAATAATAAACGATGCCCACAAGGATCGATCTGCGGACCGATCTTCTGGGACATATGTATAGATCCCTGCCTCAAAAAGATTAGTGAACTTGAGGGGAAACATACTCTGTTATAGCATATGGCGATGATGTTGCTATAGTGGCGGAAGGAGATTCAAGAAAGGAAATAGAAGAAAAAGCGAAAACAATAACAAATAAATTAAAAAATATGTTGTGACGTAAACAAATTAGAGATATCTGTAGAGAAAACAAAATACATGATTTTCAAAAATAAATTACTAAGAAACCCCACAATAAAATATGATAATAAGAATATAGGAAGCGTAACGACTTTTAGATATCTGGGGGTAATAATCGATGATAAACTAAATTTCAATGAACATATAGAGGCAACAACTAACACATTATTAAAAGTAGAAAAAAAAACTGATAACATTGGCTAATACGAAATTTAAAGTACCGTTAAAGACTATAAAATTATATCACAATCAAATAATAAACTCCATCGGCACTTACGGAGCAAGAATCTGGGCTCATAGATTAGAGGAGAACAAAAAACTAGCTAATAAATTGGATAGAGCACAGCGTGCGATGCTAATGAGAATGTCAGGAGCATATTGGACTACTTCAGGTGATGCATTGAACGTAATACTAGGAATAATACCGTTAAGCTTGGAAGCAAAAAAAAAAAAAAA
>JAGDQP010038604.1:0-18091 GCA_022664845.1 Lepisma saccharinum
CCATAATTTTCCCTACCTACCCTACCATGAGTCTAAGATGCTTTAAGCCCATAAAATAAATTGAAATTCAAGTTACGGAAACTTCTATTTCCAAAAGGAGCACAGAAATGAATACCAGTCATGTTGTAGCAAGTTTCAACTTACCGTATGTAATCCTTCTATTAACCATACAAAGGTTTATCAGTCTTAGAACGTATATCACTGATGAAAATTTCAAATTTCTCTTTGAGTAGTGTGCATAAAGTGGTACAGTACAATACAAGCAAAAAGAGAAGCAGTCAAATGGTGTTACTGTTGATCTGGGCGGGATGCAGTTCAGATGGTTTCCTTTTTTGACCTTGAATCTGCATTTCTTTGAGACTTTGCGGAATCAAGGAATTTACAGTACAATAGAAGTCCGATAGTCCGGCACGTTCGGGACCGACCCGGTGCCGAGTACCGAAAATGCCGGACTATCGGGCGGTACCTCTTACTACTGGTATAGGCTAAGCCGTACATCGAAAACAATGAACTGAACCTGTATGTGGTGACAGCCGAGATCAGTCGAGTAAAGTCCGAACGCTTCTGAACAATGCTGATCGCGTCTAACGGTAGCAGACGCGTAGTGGACACTTCCGAGTTGTTCCGAACCGCGCCAAGCGCTTTGAACTGTCGTTCACAAGCGTTTACAGAAAAAAACTGGGATGGTGCCGGAAAATCGGGCGTTCCGGACTGTTGGACGGACTTCTACTGTATATGCCATAGGATTAGAAGTAAGTTCTACCGCTAAATGTTTATAATCCATGAACGAATTAAAATGCATAAACAGCTTTTCTACCTTCAATTCTTGTACTTAACCGACTCGTCATCTCATTAATGTTATAATATTAGTAATAACGTGCTGCATTTCAAAATGTCAGTGTTGTTCTTCATTTTATTGATATTTTTAGTAACCTAAAATCACGTGGGTGACTTAAGTACTTAGGCTTCTTAGGAATTGTAATTTCTGAGAACTACCGTAACATGAGCTTTTGCGAGGGTTTTGTTTTTTTAATTTTTGTTTTGTTGGTGGGAGTGTCTAAGGACAGGACAGGTTATGTATACTACCAAGAAAGGTTTTGTTTATTCTTTGTAATTACTGAATCGTTTTCTTTTTACCTTGCCTCTGCCTCAGGCCGGGATAGTGTAAGACAAGCATAGGGAAGATGTAAAACTGGATATATTCTTGAGGTACCATCCCGGCATTTGTCTGGTAAATCTTATGCATAGCCTGCAAACACCTCAGTCAGGGTGGTCGGTCGCGGAGTTCTAACCCACGCACGTACTCATTGCCGACCTAAAGTCCGCGACGTTACAGCCTAGACCACAAAGAATGGGTTTGTAGTTGCTGTTCCTGACATATGCACTTTTTATAATTATCAGCAAATGCTAGTTTAAAGTAGCAAATTATCTATTTTTTTCAACATTTTTAGTGGTCTACATAGTGGCAGGTCTTTTTAGACACGTTTAGCCCTTGCCATGTGTCCAGTCCATTGCTTCGTGTATGAAAAAGGCCGAGGTTGGGTTAGATATACATATGTTGCAGGACTATCCTTGTGGCATATCGGGGGACGCCCAGTGGCTGTAATTTGCGGATTCCGGTTCTTCCAAGTCGCTCAGATTAAAGCGATGTTTTATTGAATAGCGAAGTTTTAAGTACCAAAATGTTTGTTTCGGTGTTTAGCCTCTTACTGTGAAATAGTAAGTCAGTGCGGGGGATTATTTTATTCGCATTACTTGCTAGCATAGGAGATGAGACAATTTGAAACGAAACGAGACAAAGATCTTCGAGACGAGACAAGGACCGAGTTTCGAGACGAAACACGAGACACGACAAGGACAGAGTTTCGAGACGAAACACGAGACGAGAGAAGCACAGAATTTTAAGAAGAAACTCGATATGTGACATAACGTTCTCCAGATGATACGAATCAGTACGATTACAAAATCGTAGGCAACAGGAGAACCCCGAGAATACCCACAGTACTGGTCTACCACAAAGCCACACGGCACGAGCCAGATCAAACCGGGGACCCTACGCGCCAGTAGTGAGCACTCTACCACTGAGTCAAAGAGGCACAAAATGAATCTGAAGCTGGTTTCTTTCCTCTTGATTTGTTCAGTATTTGGTGTTACTATATCTGTAGCTAGATGACGGGCAGGAAATAGCGAGTCTTCTCTAGTTTAAAGTTATTTCATGGTATACCGATGTCGGTAATGAAAAATGAATTAACCAATATTTTTAGACAGTATATTACTAGCACTAGTCACCTGTAAGATGATAAGAGCAAATTTCCATTAATTTTGAGTACAATCCCCATTAGCTACACAATACTTATAAACGATATAATTTCTGCAGCTCCTCAAAAACAAAGTGACTCTTGCTCTTCAGTAAGTATGACATTCTGTGGATCAGTTTTCAAATAACCAACTAATACAACAAACGCTGCTAACGGTATATTTTTTCCAGAGCGTAAATTTGCTATGATTAATAACTCACGCAGAACAGAAAGTTTACCTAATAAGCCTCTTCTTTGCCAAAAAGTCTTGTACATAAAGTGCCCTATCTATTAACGTTTGTTAAAATTTGTTCTTTGTATAATCTTTCCTATCTAACATAATATTCTTCCCCTGTAAGCCCTAATATTTATTGTTTTAACTTTACCTGAATTATTGAAACTCCTCTGTATCTGACTATCTTATGCCATTTCGGTCTTTGTGACTTCAAATTATCTATTTTCCACTCATCACACTACATTATTTCCCACTGTAATTGTAACGTATCTCCGTCACAAAAAAAAAAGTTTAGAGAAAAGTATGCAGAAATTTTCGTTAAAGAATTTCGGAAAATATCTACTAATATTGTTGTTTTGGTAGTAGAAATTGTGCAAGACATCGTAGTAATCTTCTATATTCAATGCTATATACAACACCATTTGCAAGGAAAAATCAAGTAACTGTGTATGTAATAGGACGTGTATCTCTTTAGTAGTCCAATAGAGGACAGTGACGTACACTAGCCGGAAGTAATGATGAGCTAACGTTGCCAATAAGGATCTGCATATATTTACAAGTACAAACCGTGTTGGGATAATGTTTGTACATGTTTTTATGAACTATATCAACTGATAAATCATTTTATATGTTTTTCAGTGGTTTAAAGTGCAGTCGTTACAGAGAGATTGTGAATGGAACTTATAGTAGTGGCGAAGCTGGTGCTTCAAAGCTAGAAGGACAGAGGTAAACCGTATATCCTCTGAATGTAATTGATTTTTGATCTGTTTTAGGTAGTAGAGTCCTTGAAGGTTGCTGCGAAGCACCTATACTTGACGTTTACCAGCGATGTGAACTAGGGCACCGACCACGCCCCCTTCGCGAAAATTACCGAAGCTCGCCGAGTGAGTAGTCGTCTGTATGCCGAAGGATGGCCACGGAACAAATTAATGCGGCAAATGTTTACGGAAAAACAACAAAATTTTTAAAGTTTATATTTATTTGTAACGAAAAACACCTTATTTTATACCGAAGAATCCATGTGTTGAGGTTATAACGTAGGCTGCGTTGAATTCCCAGATGAGATACAGATAAGTGGGAGGAAGCAAGTTAAAAAAAAAGTAGTGAAGTTCGATCATGCGAAATACTCCAAATATACACATCACATTTCAACTGAACTTTTTTTTTCTCTCTCTCTCTTTTTAACGAGTTTCCAGATGAATACATAACACCATATAATTATACAAAACATCATATTTAAAAAAAAAAGTTTTAAAACGCAAGTTCCAAAGGAAACACTCCATAAAATATGTATACATCACCTTTCGGCTTCAGTTTTAAAACGCAAGTTTCAAGCAAAAAAAAAAAAAAAAACACACACACGCACGCACCTAAAGAGCATTACATTGCAATGTACTCTTCCTCGGTTCACTCATGGTGTAACAGTAAGGATACTGCAATATCCAGTACTTCACTTGAACTTGGTTTTGTAATTCGTTGCTTATGCGTAACTTTCTTCTTCTTGGTCGAAAAGAGTTTTCTCTGTTTCTCTTCGCTGTCGTGGATTTCGAAAGTAATTTGGAAGCTTTATGGGAACGAATGAATTAAACAAATGAAACAAACACCCACAGCACAACTACCACGAGCCCTACAGGCTCTAAACATCGCACGAATTACTAAAACAAGGCAACTAATTACTAGCAATCTTGCCAACTAGACCACGGACACTAACCAAACGAGAAGCCTTTCCAAAACATTAATGGAAACAACAATTGAGCTAAACCAACTTACAAGGTTCTCCAGGACGAAAATCAATAGCCATTACAGGCACAAACCTGCCAGTGCACGGCTAGCACTAATTATACACTCTCTCTGATATGTAGGCCACTAGACCACGGCCAAAAATGAAATATACCACGCACACAGCAAAGTTTTTTGCTAATAAGAAAACTATCTTTGAAAAGAAAAAAAGAAGAACAGAAAGAACCGACCACCAATTTCACACATTTTTAAAAAAAAGAAACAAGGCAAGTAAAGAAAATAAACAACAAATGTTTTCATATAACATTTATGCCCACACAGGTATGCATACTCTTACATGCACATGAGATAATTTGTTACTGGCGTGTGTACTCACTTGTCATATAGATATAAAGAAAAACACAATCACACACACACCTTATTTGAACGAGTAATTGGAAATCATCCTAAAGAAGGCCTTGGGCAGGCATAGTGGTTAGTGCACTTACCTCTTATATGTATGGCCACAGGTTCAATCCCAGCCCGGTCTGGTTCCTGAAAAGGAGGCTGGATATAGACCCAAACTGGAATAAATCAAAAACTTCCCGAACACGTTTTACATACCCGACTAGAAACAATGTGAGATTTCGGAATAGCCAAGAGGTTAGCACGCTCACACTTTATACAGGAGGTTACGGGTTTGATTCCCGCCAGACCCACTGAAAGACTGGTTTAGAATATGCCTTACCAAAAAATTGTAGGCTCCATCCTTAGAAGCTCACGCACCCACCCAGAATATTAATAACAATTGAACGGATCAAACAAGATGTAAACTGCATATTTAAACACAAAAACAACACAATACTGATTAAAATACATTCTAATAACACAATAATTCTCAAACACAAAGACCGAGTAGTCTTAACTAACATAAAAACCACCCTTAACCAAACCAACCTGTGAACACGGCACAGTTGGATCCTGAACCCAGTACCAACGTGTTAAACATCCAAAAAAATAATTCCGCAAACTTAAGAACCTCAGCAGTGGTAAAGAGTTTCTTTAATAAAAAGATGCCTCACAAATTGGATGAAAAATGGGCATGTATACTCTCTAAGGATGCCCTACCGTAAAAATAAGAACCCAAACTGTATCCACGGACTGTGATGGCTCCGAGGTACTGGGCTTCAAACTACAGTGCATGAATTATATCAGTAACACAAAATATTCGTGCAATTTTTTCCCTCGTCCGTTTCAAAAGTGCATAGAACACATTTATGGTGATTTTTCTTAATTGGTTGTTCTGCATGAAACTTGCGTTCGTGATATGTGAAATTTTCAAGGTGATTCAATTGTTTGTCCCAATTTGGGCATCTATAAGCAAATGATTTCTGGATCTTTAAAGGAGGCGCGATTTCGTTTAATTTATTCGGATGTGCTTTCGAAACGACGCCTAAGTGATTTGTTATGGTCATAGTTCTTACCACACTCTGAACATACATGCTGTTTAATTTCGTTCATTTGGATCGACTTTACTCATACATCAACCCACTATAAATACGAACGCAAAAACACGGCTCTACTAAATACGAACAGAAAATAAAACTCCACTAAAACATAAAACAAACAACACAACGAATGACTGTTCTCCCGCTAGAATATAGGAAAAGGAGCCCTCAGCCCGCCAAGCAGTTAACCCAGCAAAATAAAAACGCAGACAGCAGTTTCTTCATGCCTAAGAAGTTAAAAAAATGCCGGTGGTATTCAGTCTTGGTTCATTTCAAATGTATTATCAAAATACTGTATAATTAAATATCATAGGATATGGGATTCTGTTTCATTTAAATAACATTTTTTAAAAATTCCACTCCGACGCAAGGAGAGTGTGCGCTCCCCCCCCCCCTTCGCCTTGGCTTCGACGACTACTCACTTGGCAAGCTTCGGTAATTTTCGCGAAGTGGGCGTGGTCAGTGCCCTAGTTCACGTCGCTGGTTAATGTCAAGTAGCACCTATACGGTGAACTATCTAAATGGAGAGCAGTCGCCGTCGAGCTGGCGGTAGCCCTACTTTTGCGGATTGGGGCACGTCAATCTCGTTGCTCGAGTTTTTAGAATAGGGTATGCGCCATCAGAGATTTGGAGTCCGAGAAGGGAAGTTGCATACATTTGGATGCTGCCAAAGTTTCGCCGTCAGGATAACCAGAAACGCTCGTTACGCATCACAAGCTATATTTGAATTAATGCTTTGCGTTTGAGTTTGAAGCCAAAATCACTTGAGGATTACCAGTCGAGAATCAACATAGTAGGAGGGACGTCAGGTGCTGAGTGTCCATAGTTATTCTCGTTACGGTTCCATGAAGAGACGTCTAGATGGACTAAGATGTTCCATGAAGTTGTGTCGCAGTGCAGTTACTTCACGTCTCATTTCCTTCTCAACAGTAACATATCTACCTGATCATTCCCAGAACACTTTGTAATGAAGAGTCACGCTTTCACGTTCATCCGAGTAATAAGAAGTTAAGGAACTTTTGCTGGTGAGAAAATACATAGCTATTTTGAACTGAACAAGCACAATATGCACATGTCATTGAGCATATGAGATTGTCTTTACGATGCTTGCTAGTGTATAAACTTTTTCGTTTTCGGGTTAAGAAGATTTTGGTAAAGTCCGATCGTTGCGTATGATATGTTTTGATAATTTGTATAACTCTGGAAAGATAAATTTTTAATTAACGTTTTCAAGAGAACACGTACAAAAAAGTAATCTCTTTTGTAATTTGCTAAAGTAAATATCCATTAGCGGCAAGGAGTAAAAGCTAAATAGTGGATATAGTTTGAAATAAATAGCTAACCAGTTAAGTGTGTATGGGAGAAAAGCCCTCATAATATATTCACACAGGTAAAAGTCGTCGAATATATTCTCACAGGTAAAAGCCATTGAAAGCATACACGGAGGGAGAAGCCCATCGTGAAAACTTTAATACGTACGGGAGTCATAGTTAGTGCAGTTGTGTAACTCTGTCTGTGCATGTAACTAATCATCACTTTATTATCATATAAGAATAGTTGTGTTGAATCATTCCAAAGAATAAGCTTCGCTTCATATTTCATTTTTAATATTATTGTTCGTCATATCAATTGGAACTCTATTACCCTTCTTATATCAGTATATAAAGATTAACGCTGGATATAATCAAAGAGTTGTTTTGCACTGCGTTTGTATGCAAATATATACATTGTGTAGCTTTTACAATAAAGTGTGTCATTCCAATATTTGGTGGTGAAGTTAATTATTCTAGAAGACTTCAAGTGTACATAAAAGTGGAATTATACAAAAAATCTTATACGGTGTCCGTGTCGAAACCTTGTGTAAGATGTTGACTTAACCCGAAGAACTAAAACCAAGAATTCCGGGTATCGTGCTTCGGTATCGACCTAGCGGGCTTTGTAGTGAGTAAAACAGAAGAGAGAATCACAATATCTGCACAACGACAAAAGACATCAGGGAAACTTTTAAAAGCACACTCCAAAGCACACTCCATAATCTCAATTTTGGGGCTGGGATCCGGATCCCAAGTACTCCCAGGATTCTCTATTCGTAACTGTCAACAACTTCAAGGTTTGTAAATAAAGTGGCATTTGACACCGTGTCCATGGAGTGTGACTTTGAAGGTTGCTGTGTGTGCCTATTTTGATTTTCCCTTCTGTTTTACTATCTTTGTAGGAAACCCTCACTTGCATTTGTGAAGACAAATACAGGCCTTTATCTGCCAAACTATTTGTTTCGCGATAGAGTGTCTTTGCAGTCTTTGTTAGCACTGTCAGGTATGTTCATGTATATATTTTGTGTAATAAATGTCTGTTCGAGCCGAAATTGAGGGACCCGTTGCAGCGGCTGCCTTCCACTTGACCCAAACTTTGAAACACGCGGTCTGACACGGTCGAATTACTTTGCAGTCATTATCAGCATCGGAGTACGAATAATTTACGAAGTTTTATAAAACATTCCTGTTCGAACACAAATACTTCCCTTGTCAGTCATACCGGACAAATGCCGGGATGGTACATCTCGCCAACTCCCGTCAACATCATATACTCCACACAATCAGTTTACGGTCGCGGTGGCTCAATGATAGAGCGCTCACATTTCGTGTTTGGGGGTCGTCCGTTCGATCTCTTCTCATGTCATGTGGGCTTTGTGGGGGACAAGAACCCTATGCCTGTGTTTTCTCGGAGTTTTCCAGTTTCCTCCCACTTCCTTCATTCCACAAATTCTCCCATCATCGTGCATCCGGAAGGAAGCAAAGCTACCTTAAAATCATTTAAATTCAAATTTAAAATATCATCTTATCCCGAGATGAGCCTGAGATCCCTAAAGGCCATAAATAAATTCAAATTCAGGCATTCTATTCAACAAATTATAAAACCGTTTCCATGGAAGACAAGGTATATACTAAATAATTATATAGATAGATTGGTACTACATTACGGCTGTAGCATCCGAAAGTATTTCTCATAAACTTGGAAGTAAATATTTTTTTATATGTCATTATATTAAAGCAAAAGAACTAACATTATTTCATAATTATGTGACATTAAAAACACTAATTGAATTTAATATTGCTAAATAGGGAAATTATTTTTTTCCGTCTGTAATCATTATTGTTACATATTTTGTTATTTGAGTTAACGTAAACAAATTTAATGCAAAACGTTCCCACGCAATTAACCTCAAAGGTCTTATTTACTACTACAACACAAAATATATGTGAATAAAATAACACTGTAGAACTGTTTGTATGACGTAGCGTGCGACTTAAGCACGCATACACACAGAGTGAACATGTAGAGGAAAGTTACGTAGAAAATAATGCGATAAGAAAAGACAGCAAAATATTATCAAGGGCTTCGCCAGGAATTTTCGCAAGAGGGAAATACAAAGGACACAGAAAGGTTATATATTTTCATAACCATCAACTTTTCACCTTCTGATAGCAATATCGTTTGTATCGGCAAAGCAAGAATCTTAGGAATTGTAATTTCTGATAAATAGCGTATAGCGTAACATGAGCTTTTGCGATTTTTTTTTTTTTTTTTTTTTTTTTTTTTTTGCAGAGTGGAAATTGAAGCGTGAAATTCCTAGATAATTATAAATACTTCTCCGAAAAGTTTTTACAGTGCTTTATTCGTAATATATGTCCATATTTGAATAGTAAGGATCATCAAATATCTTACAACCTGGCGTTTTAGAACTCGTTGTTCATTATATGGCGTTTAGGGTTCGCGCACTAAGCTTACGGTTCGATATTGTGGAGGCTATACGTGGCCGTATGACCACACGACATGAGAAGAGATCGAACCGACGACCCCAAGCACGAGATGTGAGCGCTCTATCATTGAGCCACCGCGGCCGCAAAGGGATTGGGTGGAGTATATGATGTTGACGGGAGTTGGCGAGATGTACCATCCCGGCATTTGTCCGGTATGACTGACAAGGGAAAATATTTGTGTTCGAACAGGAATGCTTTATAAAACTTCGTAAATTATTCGTACTCCGATGCTGATAATGACTGCAAAGTAATTCGACCGTGTCAGACCGCGTGTTTCAAAGTTTGGGTCAAGTGGAAGGCAGCCGCTGCAACGGGTCCCTCAATTTCGGCTCGAACAGACATTTATTACACAAAATATATACATGAACATACCTGACAGTGCTAACAAAGACTGCAAAGACACTCTATCGCGAAACAAATAGTTTGGCAGATAAAGGCCAGTACTTGTCTTCACAAATGCAAGTGAGGGTTTCCTACAAAGATAGTAAAACAGAAGGGAAAATCAAAATAGGCACACACAGCAACCTTCAAAGTCACACTCCATGGACACGGTGTCAAATGCCACTTTATTTACAAACCTTGAAGTTGTTGACAGTTAAGGATAGAGAGTCCTGGGAATCCTTGGGGTCCGGATCCCAGCCCCAAAATTGAGATTAGTATCATTTTTGGGGTGTGCTTTTGAAAGTTGCCCTGATGTGTCTTTTGTCCTTGTGCAGATATTGTGATTCTCCCTTCTGTTTTACTCACTTTTTGGGAAAAACACACACACACACATATTTGTGAAGACAAATATTGACCTATATCTGCCAAATCTCTTGCTACACGTATGGAGGCTTTGCAGTCTTTGTTAGCACTGCCAGGTACAGATGCTTATCAGAATAATGGAAACACCTGTAGTTGACAACACGTCAGATGTATGGGTTGGCAGTGGTGTCGTGGCGACCGCAGCGCCGGACTGCTGGTGGTGGTGTGTTAGGTCGGTCTCCATACTACGTCAGGGGTCGTGGAACAGGAGTGTGCAGTGGCTGCAGCAGACGGAAGTAGTGTAAAATGGAAGACCTCTCAGAGTTTCAAAGAGGGCAAATTGTTGGTGCGCGGTTATGTGGAGTGAGTGTGACGGCAGTGGCTAGTGTGTTAGGTGTGTCGCCAGGGACAGTGTCGAAGGTGATGACGGCCTACACAACACACGGGAAAACCACATCGGGGAAGCGGAACAGTGGACGGAAGAAAAGCATCAGTGACAGGGCACGCCGGGTATTAAAGCGCATTGTCACGCGGAACCGTCATGCCACTGCGGCGCAAGTGATGGAGGAACTCAATCAGCACCTCCCCCAACCTGTTTCGACAATCACAGTTCGCCGCGAATTACATGACATGAACTTACGGGGTCGTGTTGCACGGGCCAAACCTCTCATCAGGGACGAGAACGCTTTAGCACGCCGCAAATGGTGCCGCGACCATGCAACTTGGACCGTTGACGACTGGAAACGTGTGGTATGGTCGGATGAGTCACCATTCACCCTATTCCAAACCACGGGCCGTGTTTATGTGTGGAGAACGCCCAAAGAAGCGTATGATCTGCAGTGTCTCCGCCCAACTGTGAAACATGGCGGCGGCACGGTGATGCTGTGGGCCGCAATATCATGGTTTTCATTGGGTCCTGTGGTCACACTTCGCGGACGCATCACTGCCAACGATTATGTCGCAATTTTAGGAGACCACTTGCATCCTATGGTCCGGATGTTGTTCCCGGTTCACACAGCTGGAGTTGTTGCAGCGTGGTTTGAGGAACATCGGGATGAAGTTCAACACCTCCCCTGGCCCGCCCAATCCCCAGATCTCAACATAATTGAACATATGTGGTCCATCTTGGAAACACGACTCCGGCGACGATTTCCACCTCCATCCTCTCTCACAGAACTGGCCGATGCCCTGCACGAGGAATGGTGTAATATTCCACTTGCTACCATTCACGACCTCTATGGCTCCATCCCACGTCGCATCAAGGCTGTTCTGAAGGCGAAAGGTGGCCCGACACCATATTAATCTGGTAAGTTGCACTTTCGTTAAGGTGTTTCCATTATTCTGATAAGCATCTGTATGTTCATGAAGATATTTTTAGTAATAAATGCGTGTTTAAACCGAAACTGCGGGAGCCATTCAATCGGGTGCCCGCTCTTTGCTCCAAACGTTAACGCCCTGTAGCGGACAAACGCGGCCTTATACAGTCGACTTACTTTGGAAGCGTTATCAGCATCGGGGGACGAATATATATACGAACCGCTGGGAACGTTCCCACGACTTTCTGACTGCTAAGCCAACTTTCTGAAATTTTAGTACATAAATTTAATAAATAATTACATATCATTCAAGTACACTGCATACGATTGTCTTTGCAGTAACATTCCATTTATTTCGAAATAGCGTAGATTTCATAGCAATTGCTACGAGCTTAAGAGCTCACACAGCAATTTTGACCCTACTGAGAAGAGAATTAAGCTTATTTTGACAAATGGGACAACTTAATGTAAGCTTAGCAAATCAAACCCAAAAAATTAATCGCTGTTGAATCAGACAGTCTAGTTTACAAGAATCAAGGCTGAAGTAGTCATGACAGGATAAGAACGAAAGACATGATGTGCTTCTTAAAAATGCATTGCCTTGCGTAGGAATCGATCCGAGGACCCACAGCACACTAATCCCATGCTGAAGTCACTTTTTTCTTATTTTTTGTTTATTTATGTCAAGAATAACAATAACATAACATTATCAACCGCCTATCGTTCACAAATATTCTGATCCTGACAGTCGGGAAAAAGTTGCATTTAAAGGCGGTTCACCGGCGGCCCGACGTCAAATGGGCGCGTTAACAAAAAGTCCTGTTGTCAAAGTGGCCTAAAGAACGAAGCTAGGAGTGATCTAACTAGCTTAAACTGATCCTTGCAGTGTACCAATCACACCAGTATATTTTGTGAATATCGTTGGCAAAAGGGTGGGAAAGTTTTTTCTGCCTCCCTTGTCACGACTATGAGGTTGGGATTTTGTCGGGATTGAGGAAAATGCCGACCATGTCCTAACAAGGCGGGAATTTGACGACAAGAATAGTCGAGAAGAAGGCGGGCCACCAACTATCTGAGAGAGTCTGCGGAAAACAATTGCAATTAAAATCAGTGAGAGTCACGATACATCTACAATAGTCATTAGTTTCTTCGCTATAGAGATTAAAAAATCAATTGCAAATGACAGTTAGAATCGTCGGGCTTCACTCAGCACTTGTTTTCAACCCGACTCTACACCGATGGTTGAAATGTGGGCGGCAGCATTTTTATGGGCCGAATTCTGGCCGAGGGCTGTATTATTAAAATATGCTTATTACATTAAAACATTTTTATCTATTAATTTCATTCGTCTTGTTACAGATACCTGTAGTGAAAACAAAAAATACAAAGCAAGCAAATACAATGAAATTAACTACATTTTCATGCTTTCGTTCGCATGTTGGAAACATTAAATTTTAAACTATATTTCAACGAACACTTAATTTCGTTAATAGGGCGTTAATCTATGACATAGATTTCGCTTTATGTGTGTTTTCTAAGGCGACATACTTCACTTATTGAGAGATATAAATTTAATAGTGCAGCGATGATCAAGGTGTTAAAGAGGGAAAAGTACACACAAGAAAGAAAAAAGGAAAGTATTCTTTAGTTTTATTTGTACATGAAGGTCAACAACGCGTAGCAACTCTATTCTAGAGTGCCTGTTACTACAGATACCGTAAAAGAGGAGCAATTTCACAACTGGGTTAAATGGATGAGTGTATACGACGACGAGCTACCAACGAGAAGTGCATTACGTTCCTGTGTTCGAACCCCACAGCAGCCACTGGGATTATTTACTGTTGGAAAATTAACACCGTAAGTCATGAGGAGAGCAACAACTGAAGTTGTGTGTATACCAATAGACAGCCTTCGTGTTTTGTTTTGACCAACTAAACACGTTTTTTATAGCCATATTCCGTGCCGACGGCGGCAAATGCGTAGTGCCCGACTGTGACTGTAGGGAAATGCACGGGTCGACGCCGGCCAAAATGAGCGGTTTTGTTGGAAGGTTTTAGCTGCCTTGGGGTTATCGGCCGGACGATCGGGAACCGAGTGCGGCCCGACCCTGACCGGCGTCGGCCGAGCGGAGGGCTGACCCTGTTTTCTCCATTGGGATTCTTTCTTTAACTTCAGTCACCAGCAAAACTCAACAGTAAGTTTCTTTTTTCGTTTTTTTTTTTTCCTTTCTTACATAAAAAAGGGTTCTAGTGTATGGCTTTGGGATAATTGGTAAAGCTTCTTTTTCTAGTCCCTTAGGAAATCTTAAGATATCTAAATTTTTAAGATTTATTTCAAAATTAAACTAACTTTATCAGAATAATGTTTAAGAAACAAAATATGCATTATAAAGGCTGTTAGCCATATCAAGAACATTCACTTTTCAGGTGGACAATATTTATATTCTGGAAAATATACAATGTTCTCAGTTTGTTGAAGTCTAATAGACGTTCTTGTTACTCTCGTAAATATAGCAGCAAACCATTGGCAAATGGCAATGTGATTATTACAAGATGCTAACCTATGAATGGACAAGGTCTGTTCGTTGCAGTGATCACATTAATACTACAACTACTAATACTACTGCCAAATAATATGTATTACAATGCTTTAAAAATTGTATATAAATATTTTTATTTACAACTATCCAAATTTAAATTTCACAATTATAACCTAATGCTGTTCATGAAGTTCTGCTGCTGTCTATCATTAATCCAATTTTCTCGGGAATTCTGCCAGAATAGGTTTTGCTGGATCACTAAGCTTTCATTACCATACAGCGGTAACATCTTCAGAGCTGTGACTTGAGCGAGCAAGGTAAATGATAGATTACAGGTAACGAAGTTTCGGACGATAGTCCATGAATTCCATTTGTGTTGATAATTTGACGTTTGCTTGAGAAATATGTAGTGGGAAATAAGACGCAACTGTCGCAGTCCTATCGCATTTTTGCTTTTTGAAAAATGAAAATTAGTAGAAAATAGAAGGAGGGAGAAAAAGAAGAGGGGAGATGGCTAATCTTACGTATTACGGCAACTTGATTCACAATGATGGAATGGGCTGTATATTTGAATATTGCTAAATTAATCTGAATTGAGATGTTGTAAGAACTGCATTTATTTTTGGAAGGCTGCAAATATTTTCTGAAGTATAGTAATGGCTATAAAAAAATTGTCTAAGAACTTATCAGTTGAATGAAAAGTGTTTAAATTATGACTTAATGAAGTCATTACTAGAAAGATCTTGACAAAATTTAAAGGCATCTTTAATACAATCTCCAATATTATGATCTGATGAGGGTGCAGCAGGGGCTGTTTTGGCACTTTGGGCTCCCAGGGGAGGTTTCTCTGTAGTTTTTGAATTTTTAGAATTGAATTCTGTCTCTTGCTTGTGAATTGTTTTTTGAATAACGGGACATCCTCTGTAATTAGCCGGATGAGTACCGCCGCAGTGTACACAGTGGGCTGGATCTTCTCGTGTTTTCTTTGTACAGTCAGAAGTCAAATGGAATTGGTCATATTTGACACATCTTGGAAGATTATAACACAAAGCTTGAACATGTCCTAAGCGTTGACATTTGTAGCATTGAATAACTGTTGGTCCTCTTTAAGATTCAGCTTGAACAACATGGTGAACTAAGTATCTGACTTTGAGTATTTCTGATGAATAACTGCCTTTATGAATAGTTGCAAGAAATAGTGGATATTTGACTTTAGCATTTGTGGTTTTATCCTTACCATATAATTGTGTTACAGAGACTACAGAAAAGCCTTGTGTAGCAAGATTAGCTGATATGTCTTCGGTAGAAGTATCCATAGGCAATTTTCTGAATACAACCTTTGTACTGGACCTGTATTTATATGCTGCTCGTAATAAAAGCTGTCCCCCTATTGGTTGTTCTCTTTAGCCAATGGTGTGATAGGATGTGCGTGGTGGAAGCTGTTCTCTGATTGGCTGTTGGCTCGAGTTCCTGTTGTGCTGTCTGGTAATGAAAGCTTAGCTATCCAGCAAAACCTATTCTGGCAGCAATCCCGAGAAAATTGGATTAATTATAACCTACATTTTCTATTTATCTGTGATCCCATTGTCGTTACCATCGGCATTTAAATTCAATGGAAAATTAGATGGCAGATTTTTTTCTGAAGATAATAATTTTGAATAAAATATGAAATCATCCCAGCTCGGTCCATTGTATGATCATGTGCGAAAAATCGTTACAATCGGTCAAGCCGTCAAGCTCACGCACACATACTAGCATTCAATTATATATATATAAGCTTAGTAGGTAAAGTACACATCTGTTGGTGCGTGTGACTACTGCTACTAAAATTACTACTACAATGCTTTAAAATATTACATCTAAATTGTCACCTTCAAACCATAAAGTACTATGTCCACTTTTACTACTTCTGAAAATAATAAAGTTTGTAGTTTAATTTAAAGTCTGTATAAATTAATTTAATTTCTAACATTTTTAGCCACTTGGAAGCCCTTTTCTGATCTATGAGCAAAAGTACCCGCCCATTGGTGCGGGGTGAATATAATATGTTGGCAATAGTCATTGGGCCATTCAACAACACTCGCTTCCACGTGGCGGGCTGCGTTCTTAACTTGGTAAGTTTTGGGGGGCTGCGCCCACTTTATAGTAACCAAACTCTTCTATGTGTTAAGAAAATTTGCCCCGGGGGCATTTAAGAGAACCTGGAGGGCGTTACTTGTACAATTAGCATTACAATAGTAGGATAAATAGTAAAGTACAATTTTGCCCGGGGAGCTGTACATGAAACCGGGGGGAGATGTCTGAAGCAAACACTGTGTGTAGGGGAGAACACTCAAACACTTCTCTTTCAGTTCAGACGTGACCGAGAAGAATGTGGTTTTTTGATGGCTTACCTACGTGTTAAGCTGGATATTTAAAAAAAGAATGATCAGAATCGGTCCAGTAGAACGGACGGACGGACTGGGTAAAATTTGCGATAAATATTCTCCATAAGGAATACCTAGTGGAGAACACTCAATCACTTCTCCTTCAGTTCAGACTTGACGGAGAGTAATGCGGTTTCTTGGTGGCTCATCTACGTGATATTCTGGAAATGCGAAGAAAAGAATGATCAAAATCGGTTCAGTGGAACGGCCGGCCGGACTGGACAAATCACCTTTTAGCAAACTTTTTTAATATATAGATTATCTCTGTGGTTGATGCTCCTCAGACTGCAGGTTTTACTTCATTTTGCCAAGAAGTGGGCATAGTACCTTCTGGTTCCAAGGTGATGAAATATTTTTATCTACAACAATCCAAATTTAAATTTGAAAATGTAAACTGTGTATTGCTGGTTGTTACTTTAAATTAAAATGGAAACAATGTATTTATGGCATTGTTATAAACAATAAAATTACTGTTTACATTACTTAGTTCGCGACATAGTAACTTTAGGTTAACAAAAATATGATAACGTCGCAGACTGGTTCATTATCTGATCATGTGCGAAAAGTCATTGCAATAGGTAAAACCGTTTTGGCGTGATAATCACACACACATGCTTACATTCATTTATATAATTATATACTGCTAGCCATTGAAATAGCAACATGTTATGCAACTGGCGTGGAATAACTGCAACTAAAGTTAATGCCGCAATCATTAAAATTACAATTCTGTGCCATACGTGACAACGTGGGGCAGCGGAACAGACCCGACGAAGGTCATTAGCATTTGGACCACGGCTTTCACAACGGCTGAAACACGGCAAGGCGTAGAGAGCATGAACCTTGGATGTCCTTCAGGGGTATGGCAACCCATGTGTATTCGACACGACGCCACAACTTATCAACTGTAGCTGCAGGTGCTAGTTTGAGAGGCATTGTGCAATCATGGACTAGATGGGTTCAATCGACGAGAAATTAGGTTAACACATTGGCCAAGAAAGCAAGGGAACATTGTGTCCAGCAAAGAATGCTAGGACATCACGTGCCACATGAGGGTGGGGTTATCCTGCTGTAATGTGTTCCTCGGCAGGGCCTGCACTAAAGCGATTACTACCGTGTTGTAATGACATGTAATTTTGTCTTTAATTACACCAGAAAATTGTGGAACATATCTTCCAATGGGAAAGAGGTGAGAAATCAGATTTGAATGCATCCTGGTGGTAAAATTGCGAATGAATTTGAAGAAGAAGGTGCGACGGCTCTCGTACGTTATACTGGAGTTGGTAACGAATGGCCAAAGTAATAGTTATTGATATTGTAAAGATTTTTTTAAGGAGTCGAGATATTATAAGCCCGAAAGTTGAATGCAATATTCTTGTAAATTTGGTGCCTTGTATGAATATTCTTGTATTGCTGGTTTGGATCTATTGTGAAAAATCTAGGCTATATGAATATAATAAGTTAATAGAAGGAATATACTGGAAAC
>JAGDQP010038605.1:3770-18091 GCA_022664845.1 Lepisma saccharinum
ATTTATTTCTGAAATAAGTGTACAAGAAATCGTACAAACTCAATCTACAAGCAATTCTTTCCAATTTGGAAAAAATTTCGTCAAACATGTAGTTGCACGAAACCTCCGCATAATCATAATATTTACATTTTTTCTCAATTATACAGCTTACAACAGCTATGACGTAGTGCGTTCATTCTAGTCATATAATCTCGAAAATGTTACATCAATTTTTTACATGTCATGTAACAACAACAAAAAAGGGACAAAATATACAATGCATTACATAAGCATGAGAACAAAAGTTACAACAACAAAAAAGGAATATTATTATAGTTTGGTTCACAGAGCCACAAAACACTTCCTCCGTTCTTGGAAATATGTACTTTTCAATCGATAAATTCATCAAGCAATCTGCTACCTGAGCAGCTTAAAGCAAACATATTTCAATTATTTAAGAAATATTTCAATTGTGTAAGAAATATTTCAAGTATGAAAGATATAAAAAAAATATAAATTAAGCACAACATAAGATACACATAATATTCCCACAATGCTCAACACTTCTTTACAAATATAGATCGAATATTATTTGTGTAAAAATAAGTGATACTTTCCACAGTAGTGATGCAAGATGTTAGGGTTTTATATCAACTTCTCTGTGTGTGTATTAATATATTTAATCAAGCTTGAACCGTAAGTGTAATTTTCATTGCCTAGTCTGAGGTCGTTTAAGTGATGCGTCATTCTAAGCTTGTGTGCTTTCTAAAACGATGAACTAGAAATTTAAGGATCTATGAAAGAAGTGTAAACATAAAGTCATAACATAAAGGATGAACTATTTTAATTCCTTTATAGTATAATGTCCTACTTTACAATTTTGTGAAAGATCAATTCGTACTTGTGTAGTAAGCCATTACTCCTACCGTAAAAACGTTAGCTTACTTTGGAAGCTATGTTATTGTATCACTTATGACTTGGTCATAAAAGATGATTGTATGATTGAACATCATGGAATACGTAATATGGTTCTGCCCAACATACTGTCATGAGAAAGTATAAATCATGACACGTGCATGTGTGTATTAAGGGCATTGAGAACAAATAAACGAAGATCTATACAGTGCTCTGAAACTATACATATACTCAAATTATTTTGATTTATCTTTTATATTTATCTTGTTGTGGTGTTTATATATAATACCTAAGGGCAATGTTTGTTTAGATTTATTTTCAGAATTACTAATCCCTTAAACAGCGTTAATTTGTTTCTTATAAATTGCCTGGAAAGCACCAACTTATTTTATAACAAATTTGACAAGAAATCGTACACAATTTGAGTCTTTTACATTGCATTTAAATGTTTGAACGATGATATTACAAAGAATTTGAATAAATTCTATGAAAGTTAGAAAAATACTTGAGTTGAGCTCAAGATCATTTCCCCGGCTTGTTAAATGAAATATAACAAAACAATAGAATATACAGAATAGCTATGTATTAAGGTATATCTTCGTTATCAACTGTGATGCATGACGACGCTTGTTTCCTTTTGAGAAATTTAGAAAAGACGTTAGAGATTTATGTTCATAATCCGCAAATTTGAAATTTGTTTGTCATAAGTAACCAACTAGATTCCTCATTTGTAACTTTTCAATGATAATTAGAAGAATCAGTTAATAACTAAAGATCATCATCTACTAAATTCAAGTTTTTTTTTTTTTTAATATTTATGTGTAATGCGTGTTAAAGGCATATAAATTTAATCCATAAAACGACTCTTAAATAAAGTAAGCAAGATTGTTCCTTTACTTTGTTAGAAATCAGCAACAAATTACTTACTAAAATGTAAACGAACTACGTTTACCGTAGTCATATTGATGAGTGGCATGATAATTACGACGCCTAAGGACTATAAGCAGACCGTAATAGCCATCAGACCAGCCACTCCAAAGTTCCACGTTCGAATCCCGGGTGAGCATGGATATTTGTGGATTTTAGAAACCTAAAAGGTAATTGACTCGAGACGGGCCGGAGTCATTAGTTATTAAACTTGCCCAAAAATGCAAAGTTTTGTCTGAGAATTATACTGCCGTATCTTCATAGGATTTTAATAGAAAATACGACAATATAATCATCAGGCGTCGATTAGTAACTTGTTGCCAAACATTTTCTTCTATCAAATCAAGATTCTTAGAGATAACAAAATAACCAGGTAATAGACTAATGTTTTGATTGTAAAATTTGCCGAAAAAGATGCTACCAAAATTCTTTAATGCAAAGAAAGATTTGTATTTGTTGTTAAGTTTCTATTAATTCATAGATTCCGCAAAATAATACGAGACTTGGTGCTACGGAAACCAATGAACAAATGTACCCACGCGTCAAATGTTTAATCATGCCAATACATACCTACTCTGATATTATCAATACAATGTCATAATCATAGTTTTCAATCATTTCTCAAATTTTATTGTTTCATCAAACTTTCAACGCATCGCTAATTTTTCTTCTCATATTTAAAATTTTTCCTTTTCATTAGATTATTTATTTCAATAATATAGTGCGGCGCATTAAATACAAACATTATTTCATCCCAAAGGCAAACCTAGTTGGTTCAAAGATCGTGAAAAATTACCGTACCTGAAACACTTACTGGATTTTCATTTGGTCTTATGCACAGACGTACACAAAAGACTTAGATAAATTAGTTCATACAGTATGTCATTTCACAAGCTATGTAATTACACTGTATGATATCACAAGTTGAAACTAGACAACTCCAATGAACTTGTTTGCTTTGAGTTATCTGAATGGAAACATCGAAACTCAAAAAGTTCTGTATGAATGATGGACTTAAAATCCAATGATGTGTTTCGAATGATAACCAAGTGTTCTGGATATGCATATATCATCTAACATATGCCAGTTTAGCTCAACATATTATAGGCAGAAAGGATCTTACAAACATATATCTTAGAATATTCGTATTCCCAGGAGACAATCATCAACCGTCATAGTACTTAGGTTAGAAGATGATGTAGAAACCTATCAACAATACACATAACAATAAAATTATAATGGCTGTGCTAATTTCAGGATGGAACAATCATGTATATTTAAATTCATGTTCAAATTCTAAAAGTTTGCTTCTACTGGTCTATCTACGGAAACTCGAATTCATCTTAACTTGCAATATATCTACTTGTACATAACGACGTATCGTTTACCTATATCTATTCTAAACATACTAAATTGTAAACAGATTAGAGATAAGGATAGTTCTTACCTAAATAAATGTAAAGTAGACAAGATTCTGTGTTGTATTGTGATGTAATTGTTTAAGGTAAATTTCGAACATTTACCAGCTTAGCAAAAGAAATCCATAACGCGTAACCCAAATAGATTGTTGTGTTGCATATGGAATCATGAATGAGATTGAAAACAATCATTCGAATTAAGCAAGTGAGTGTGTACAAAACTTAAATAAAGTCATAGGAATCCTTGAAGAAAATAAAGCACTAAGTACCATTTTCCTACATACGAGAAAAACCAGGTTTTAAAATTTTATTTCCACATTAAACAACACGTCTCCCACCATTTATAATACTCAATAGTAGGACTAGGCAATATGTTTGGACTTTGATTCTTATATAAGTCTAACAATATATACTGTTATTCCTATAAAAACTCAATTTAAAAAAATTGCACTTAGTGCCTTATTTACTTCAAGTCACCATGTAAATTATTTTCTGTTCCGGATATTAGTATGTATGTATATTGATAGTGATAATTAAGGATTGCAAGCGAAAGTTAATAAAGCGAAAGATGTGCCACCTTTCTGGCTAATTATGTAGATCTTTTCGAAAATTTCGTTGCAAGTGTTATTCCAATACAATATTACAATCAGATATTGGAATAGTTAACATCAACCATGAATTATACTATAGAACATGTGACTAGGAATACTGTAAATGTGTTTGTATTACATTATAATTTTCTCTGTACATACGAGTCTTCGTATGATAACCGGTAGTTTGAACCTTTTTTTTTTTGTGAACAAGTGCTGTATTTTTGCTTACGCTATTCGCAGCACTAAAATACAAAATAAACTATTAAAGAAAATAAACCATTTATAGTTTTGACCTAACGATCAACGCACTGCCTGTTAGGAAACGAAATATTCAATTTTCGATTACATTCTTCTCTTTCTTTCTCTCTTTCTTTCCTCCCTTCTTTCTTTCTTTCTTTCTTTCTTTCTTTGTGTGTGTGTGTGTGTGTAGATAGATTAAAATACTTGTACGTATTTGTTGATGTGTTCTTTGTTTTAAGTACCTTGTTTGATACATTTAGGAATCATTTGATAATGGCGCATACAGTCTAAAAGTGTACTGTTAAGCAAACTACACCAAGCTCGATATAGCAAGTAAGATAGTTTTAAATGTTAAAGCAGAAGCGAATACATAGATACACTCATTGTTTTGTTCAACAATGTAGTAGAGTTAAAAATCTTTCGAATGTACCTTAAAACTCCGTAGCTGTACTGAATTTGTGGTAACAGACAGTTTTAATAATATTATGAAACATTCATACTTCATTTCTTTCATCAGTCTTAATTTTCCGCGAACATTATGAGTTTAAAATTTGTTAATAATTGCTATCGAATAAAGACAAGCCAAATGTAAATTTTAATTACGAATTCTCTTAAACCAGACAGACCAGCATTTATTGTGAGCATAGAATATCATTCTTGCCTTGTGCTTTATGCTAAATCCCGAGATAACAATGGCAACTTTGAGAACAGAGAAACTAGTGGTCACATTGCCTTAGGATTATTATACATGTTTAAATCAGTTTAATTTATAAGTGATTTTGTAACTAATAACCTGGTGTTGCAATGGAAATAAAAATTACCATAACTATTTGGTACCAGTAATAAACTAAATCAGAGAACGGACCTCACAGCTTACTCATACCAAACCTAGTGCTAAATATGACGACTTTGCAAATGATGTTATATATGTTTCATTTTCATTTAAAGCTACAAAAATATAAGGTAGGTAAATTTAGCACAAAATATCCCGCGTCACCATTGTGATCTTTGAATCTAGTTACACTCAGTACAATTTTATAATTATGTTTCAACTACGTAACAAAGTTACCATGAGATTACTTTTGTAATTACATTTTAGCGCACAGTTTAGCAATCAGAAGAGGATTAAGGTAGGACAACTCACTTACCATAGGTATTTATTTATCATAAACTAGAAGAAAGGATTAACATTGCCTTAGTGTTGGATTCTAAAAATGTAAATGTTTGATTTTTTTAAAATGTATTTACTGACATTAAAATCATGTGTAGGTTTTGTCCACAAATTTTCTCACAACAAATATTTTATATCCACACTTGTAACATGAGGTGCAAATGAATTGATATATTTTGAGGAGAACATATTAATATAGAGTATTTTAAAAGTTGTGTTAAATATTCTAAGGGCGTATTTCTATCCACCAAAGAAGAAAAAATTTGTCTGTCGAAATATACTTCATTTTTTAGATGCAGAGATTATTATTTCGAGCTCAAAATAAACTTCGTACAATAGTAAGTAAAATTAATATTTCCCGATGAATTATAAATGATGTATTAAAGTGAACGTACGTTTTTGAAAATCGATTAGTATCAGTAGTGTAAGATAAGAAGCTTAAACATGATGTAAGGTAAGTTTGAAGCATTTTGTACAAAAGGTAATATTTTATTTGTTTCAGAGTGTACTTATCATGTCGTGGAAGATCTCAATAGCAGAAATGGTGGACAAACACCGTGTGCGTCGATTTTCTCGGGGTTCTCCCGTTTCCTTCCACTTTCTTCATTCCACCAATTTATTCCATCATCCATACGGTCTAAGCCTTGGTTGCCTAAAGACCTTAAAATTAAATCAAAAAATTCAGGAGCAGAGTAGCTTGTAGTGAACATGTCACTTAATTTGTTGAGTTAAATTTGGATTCCTACAGCACTAAATTTCTGCTTTATAACAGTACTTCAATGTTATCTATACTGTAAAATTACCTTACTTACCCTAATTGAGTTAAAAGTGTTGTCAGCTTGGTATTTTTAATGACACAGCACCCTTTATTGGTTATTTGGTATCCCATGATGATGATAAACACTATGCGAGAAGCACAGAATTGTGGATAATACAAGGTTAAACGTATAAAATATCAGTTTAGAAACACTTTCAATTTAACTACATAATGTTTTATTTCTTATACCAACTCTGCTGATACAAATCGCCGTTAAATCGTAATTTTATGTTAATGTATTGGTCATAATTTTAATGCATTTCTGGCCCATACTTATCAAGAAATTCAAGAGGATTTCGGTCCACATGCAAATTAATTCTTGCTTGTTTGGTCAATAAGAATATTAATCATCACTTTAGGAACACCCTATATATATATATATCATGCTCTGATTTTGTTCCCTTTGATATTTCCATTCATCCATTTTCTCTCTCTCTCTCTCTCTCTCTCTCTCTTTTTTTTTCTCTCTCTCACACACTAATTTGACACATACACACACACACACACACACATTTAACCACAATAAACACACAAACATACATGCATGCTGATTACCTTGGATTCATCAAGTAAATTTTAATATGTATGAAACTTTAGGATTACGAATCCATTGTTAATAGCAATGCTTAGGAAGGACCATTGAATCCGTTTTAGGAAAGAGACGAATACAACCCTTAATATTAGACAACTTACTTAGCCATACGTTCTAAGAGATGTCAAGAGTATGAGCACATTCATCTACTTTAAAGAATCTTAGGATCAAACCTACAGTAAAGGAATATGTGTAGTTTGCAATATCGTTGTTCTTTTCAACAACGAATAAACGTTCATCACGTAACACAAAATATAATGTAATGCTTGAAACGTAAGTCAAATAGGGCTTATCTTACTTCTGCAAGTAGTCGCCAATGGTGATCAAACTGATTGAACATAGGTCGCAGATAGTGTGTAGTTTAAGAATAAGATACATTCTGTTTGTATTGACAAACAAGTAAAGAGAAGTCTAGCATGTGCTCAACGATTTTCTCTGTAGATTGAACTCTTTTACACGGTTCTTATTTTTTTGACCTTCCACAACCAGCATTAGCGATGTGGAGCGTGTCCAATGTGACAAGTTCATTTTAATGCAGCTTTGGAGTTAAAATAGAGTAATAATACGAGACACAACAGAAATAGATAACAAAGATCAAAAGAAAGTATTTCCTATTTTCACTTTCCTTGTCTCTTACTCAATTAAAAATAGATCATACTTACATTAGATCTTAACGGTAAGCACGTGCTGTATTTGTGATAAGGAAATACAAGATATTCTATATGCAGAATATCAATTCTCTTATGGTATACAATACCTCTGATGTAAGTTCATTTTATGGCAATAACAAAATCGTATTGCCTACTGCAATCAAGTGTTTTTTTCTTACGAATTTTGCGTCCTGAGCCAAAGCTGCCAAAAGGTCATAAATAAATTTATATTATTACCAATTTCCTTTGGCTGTGTTGTTAACGTTTCACTCATAATTGTTACGTTCCACGATTTGTTTTCGAACAGTTAAAATACATAAGCTCATATTGATAACAATCATGAAATTAGCTCTTCCTGACTTTCTCTTAAAATCATTTTTTCTTTTACTATTCAAACTTAGTATTAAATGACTCTGGTATAGGTATGCGTAGGATATATAGGAGATCTCAAGTGAAAGGTATGTTATGATGGTATTACAAAACAAAGTAGTAAACAAACAATGTTTATCAATCAACAGTATGGTACAAAGAAGATCTTTATGTAGTAGTACAAGGGAAATCCAAAATATTATATTTGATCCATTTTTAAAAGTTGTACATATATTTGGATTAGTGTGTTAAATAGTTCCGTTTTCAATTTCAATAAGTTCTACCAAACAACGAATTCCCGCTGGTTAGCAGAAGCTTCACAGCATTAAAGTTTTCGTCCTCGTCACATTTGATACCCTGATTTTAATAATGCCGCCTCTCAACATGAAGCAACACTATAACCTTTTAAACATGACTCAACCAACTGAAAGTCTCCTAACCACACTTACCTTTCATACCTCGCGGTATATCCGGTCCAACAGAACCATATTCGTCTGTTTCAAATATAAATAACCGATTACAATACCAACGCTAATACACCCTACATCAATCCTCTGCTGATTGCCTTCGTTTTAATTTTCTATAAATTAGAAGTAACAAAAATGCACCTGCAAGACGGATATCTTTAAAGCAAAGCCAAAATGCAACAATGATGATTGACACATCAATGGCATTTTCAACAACCGATCGAACTTTCTTACCTGCTTTAATCAAATTCTCCTTTGCTTCTAGGTTTTCCTCTTCTACTGGAGCAAACTCTTGTTCTGTTTCTTCAAAATCTTCATCCATGTCCTCTTCTTCCTCTTCGAATATAGTTTCTGGTAGTGTAGGCAGTGGCGGTGGTAATGATGCTGGTCTTGGTGGTGGTGGTGGAATGAATTGTTCCTCTTCGTCTTCGACTTCCAATTGGCCCTCTTCCTCGACAGTTTCCTCTGCTTCTGGTTCCTCCTCCTCGTAAGTTTGCTTAATTATTTCTTCCACAAAGGGATCTTCGTCTGGAACAACGGATTTTAATTCTTCCCTGTCAAGATATAATTTTGGAGGAGGTTTCTGTGGCGTTCCAAATTCACGTATAAGTTCACTGTAACGGTTAATGATAATTGATGTTGGATCCAAATCCTCTATGATCTCTTCTTGTTCACTAAAATGAACTGTTGGAGCTTTTGGTTTTGTTGTTTCGTCCTTATTTTTGCCTTTGGATTTTTTATTTTCTTTTTGTTCCTTTGACTTCTTTGAATCCTTAGAAAAGCTGAAAATCTTTGGCAACTTAAATAACCTCTTTTGAGTTTTTGGAGATTTTGCTTGTTCCTCTGGCACCTGTATTGGTTCTTCTGGCGGTTTCTTGACTTCGAGTGGCTTGTTTATTTCAAGCAATTTTGGTGGTGTTTTAATTACTTTCTTAGCTCTTTTGGGTACCCTTGGTTCTTCAAGTTCTTTTTGTGGTTCCTCAACTTTTTGATCTTGTGTACTTCTATTTTGTTGTTCTTTTGGGCTTTCAATTTCTGTGTATGATTGTTGTATCTTAGTTGTTGATTTCGTTTGCTCTTCAGCTTCAACCTTCTGAATAGATCTCTTTCTTAAAGTAGACTCTTCTTTCTGCGTTTCTGTTAAACCTGCTTCTTCTTGAGGTAACCTTGACACCATTAGAGTCATGGGTTTGTCTTTATTAATCTTAATTTCATCCTGTTCCGCTATATCTTTCTTCAACATTTCCTCCGTTTTAATTTCCTCAGGTTCGAATTTCTTGTGTTCGAAGCCCATTGGTTCTTGTGTTTCTTCTGGAATTCTTTTCATTGGCTTAAGCTCTGGCACTATTGCATTTTGTTTTACTGAAGATAATTTCTGGACTTTCATCGGCGGTTCTGAGATATCCTCAGATATTTCATCTGGTTCTTCACTAGCATTAAACATATCATCCAGTTCTTCATACCCTTTCGTAAACTCTTCTAGTTGGTCTAATTCTTCCAATTCTTTTAAGAATTCGCTTTTTACTTCGGCGGGAATTAACGAACGCTCATCTGGTAATGGAGGAAGACCAAGCTCTTTGCAAACAGTTGGTGGTTCATCAGGTAATGATTCAACATCATCCACGTCGTCTTCATATTCTTCATCTTCAATCACCTGTTCTTCTGGTAGGTCGATAATTTCTTCATCTGCTTTTGGTGGATTTCCGAAAACCGGAGGTGGTTCTGCATATATCTTAACACCCTTCATCCATTGCGGAGTATATTTTGGTTCGTCTTCAGGTATCTCTGCTCCAAATTCTTCAAGGTCTCTCAAAAATTCTTCATCGTGTTCACTAACATCTTCCTCTTCTCTAGGTGGTTCTTCAGGTAATGGAGGTAGTTCCTCCACTGGGGCTTCCAATGGCATTCTATGTGGAGGAACGGGAGGGGCTATGTTCGTTGGAGACGAACGGGCAAGAGGGCTGAAAATGAAATTAGTTTCATCGTCGTCACCTGTGCTCTTTCTTCTTGCTCCTGAGCTCCTTGCAGCTTCTTCCTCAGCTGCTGCTTGATAAAACCTTGCCATCGCTTTCTCGTGAAGTATTTCTGTACTACTTACAGCGTTTCGAAGATGACCAAGTTCAAAATGATTTCCACTACCTAATTCAGGAGCTGATAAGGAGAGTGGCGGTGCTACTGCCTCGCCTTCCGGTCCACTGCAATATGATACTTCATCTGCATCTGATAAAGAAAAAATAGATAATAAATTATTAGGCGAAGCTTTACTGAAGTATATTTTCGAAACATTTTCATCTCTAAATGAAGCTTTCCTACGACTCCACTGTTCATGAGTTATTTTTTAAGATAACTATATCAAAATAATGACAAACATAACACTAAAGTAACGGTATTACTCACATATAGTTTACTTACTATAAAACTAAATAGAAAGTATGCTTTAAGGACGTTTTAATACAGTGATTAGAAACTGCTTAGTTGGTCGGATGCTTAGCACGCTTATCTTTGGTGTACGTGTTACGTTCAAACACGGTGAAGATTTATTAAACACAGTGGCTACGAGTCTACTTTAAAAGAAGAAGTGTAGGTGCTGTCCTTGGAAACTCACGGGCTCATTTACAACATAAATAAGAATTCAAATTGATTCTAACACGTACTTTCCTTTGTTTCTAATTACAGGTGATAAGTAACGCGATGTTTCATTACCATACAAATTCATAATAACAAGTGTTTTTCCATTTATATATTTTTGTTTTTCATTTTTTATTTGATATAATTGTATAATATTACACAGTCGATATGTTTAAAAATCACATAACTAAATTCTCCATGAAAAACAATAGTACTAAAATTCATCATTTGGATAACGAATGTAGTAAGGTAATCATCCTTATTCTAAGAGATCTTTAAAGAAATCCTTACGTATCCTTGAGGAAATCACTAGAAACAATTTCCCAAATATTTTGACATTTCGTTTACTACACTGAGAGAAATTTACTGTTTCAATAAACGGAATTACACATATTTTTACAGTATTTCTAGAAACTCCATGATCTTGAGTACGTAGTATCTTTATTCCATTCCGCGTAATGGGTTTCTGTGCGTATTGTTTAGCAGTAAAGGAATATAGGAAATTGGTGACGTCACTGCTGTCACTACACTTTCTTCTTCAAAGTTTAAATTTTGAATTTGTTTGAGGCTGGATTTTAACCTTCTATCTTTTAATTTACAGTCCTTCGCTACGCTACGAAGGCATCCACGCAGGAGAAAATATGATATGCACTTTATGAACTCTGACATGAAATGTAGTGACATAGACAATATTTTCATTATAGTATGACTTTACGCACGGAGCATGGAGAAGTTTAACATAGTACCTGCTATTTTTCCATTACACAGAATTTTTTGGAGGGGGAGGAATCAGCATGGCGTAACACCAGTACGGAAAATGTAATTGCAGCAAAACTTCGATTTATGTACCAGGATTACTGGCCTTTTTCCTAAATAAGGATAAATATCGAAATATTGGCCTACAACTCGATTACTCTCAGTGTAATTATGAGAGGAGACCTTATATTATTAAGTTTCTTATATCCTAATAATATAATTGAGGAGCTTATTGCCAAACACCACTTAAGTCATTTTTGTAAGTTTACAGGAGAATCGAAAAACTGATATTGCTATAATTCTTACTTTAAATGAACTTCAGCAGTATATGCTGTCTATGATTATACAAAAAAAAACCCAGCGAAAATGTAGATAAAACTGACGTAAGTACTTTAAAAATGACGTAAGTACGTAAATCCTTCAAGCAAAAGAGGTAATTAAAGCACCTACTGAGTTAAACGAATGCAATGATTTTCTACAGTAAACTTAATTCAAATCCTCTTGTCACTGAGAGAACTTATCAAATGAGCACGAACTTGCTTCATGAGTTAGTCTTTACTGGTTCAGAACAGTCTCAATCAAACTTGATACAACATACCAGAGCATATGATTTTTTTAGTCTTAATTTACCATTTACGAAGAAATATTAAATCCTATATCTATGTCAGTTCTCTACAAGTCCTGACATTTATCTAAAAAAATAGTTGGCAAAAAAATGCAATATCAAATGATTAAACCTATTATTAACTTTAACAACATGCTAAGCAACTATAAATGAGCTTCCGTACTTAACACAATGAAGTTATAAAACTTGTCAAATTTACAGATACTATGTGAGCAGAGATGAAATCAGGTCACTTTTTGTGACCCGGCCTGACCTGCGATCCGGTAACCGATGCCAAACTTGACCCGAATGTAATGAACATGGAATTTTCGACGTAGTATTTTTCGTGCTCTATGGGGTAACAAGGTCACCCCTGAAAGGAAAACTATACAAACGCAAGGATATCATTGAAAACTCCGGTTTACCCTTTGGGTCACCGGGCTGAAATCAGATCCCTGGGTCAAGCCAGGTCTCAATCATAGACTCTGAGACCTGGTGACTCATTTCAGCTCTGTATACGACTTGATAAACTTTACATAAATATTTTGTTATACTAAATCTAAGGGTCATTGAATACGTTCAACACAACTATTGCTAGCCAATCTTAATTATTGAAATTTAATGTGGTACAACTAGTGTTGTAAAT
The DNA here is from genome assembly GCA_022664845.1 of Lepisma saccharinum. Lineage (NCBI taxonomy): Eukaryota > Metazoa > Arthropoda > Insecta > Zygentoma > Lepismatidae > Lepisma > Lepisma saccharinum. The sequence continues at coordinate 16,543 of JAGDQP010038605.1, forward strand.
ATAAAAAAAAGTTCGTTTTTTTCTAAAACTTCCGTTTTATATTTTTTAAAAAAAACATGAGCCTTCGTTTTTTTAGGGCAGTAATTTGTAATATTTCTCTTTAATCAAGAATTAATTTTTATATAGGTAATTAACAAGAAATACAACATAATTTAAACCCTAGATTGCAAATACTTTTTGGTATATGTGATATTTTCTGGGTTGCAGTTCTCAGTGTTACCAACTTTTTAAAAATTCATTTTAAAAAAACTTCTTCTGTATCTGCCCCAAACTTAGCTTAAACATCATTCAACACAATAGAAGAAAGTTTTGAGTGTCCCCAACTTCAAACACCCCAGCTGTAAGTGTTGCCAGCCTATTTTAAAATTCAGCTTATAGGAATGCCTTTATTAATACAAATCTATACGTGTGCATTGATTTACTCTAAATTTGACATACATGATCATCTGTTCATTAGGTACTGGGACAGGTCATACAGGCACTAAAGGTGCCGCAGTTTGTCAGGGTTGCCAAACGATTAAAAAATCCAGATTTCATATTTCTTAGCGTTGGACATATCCGCATTGATTTACACAAAATTTGGTATGTGCACTAGGTACTGGGATAGTTCATGTGGATACTTCCAGCGCCGCAGTGTCAGTATTGCCAACCAATTTTAGAAAATAAAATATTTAATTGCTTTCATATCGTTGAATATATTATGACCAAACTTAGTATTTACGTACTAGGACGCGTCATAGAGGCACCTCAGGTCCCACAGTTGACAGTGTCGAAAACCAATTTTGAAAATTAAATATTTACTATTTCCATTCAGTTTTACATATCCGCACCAAGCTTTGAGTATACATATTCGACACAATTGAAACAGACTGTGGTTGTTTTCCTGTACCCAAGAACTGACTTATCAGCGTTGCCACCCTATTTTAAAATTCAATTTTTCAAATGGCCCCCATACTCTTACGTGCCGATAGCTATTCCTATACTTTCAAAAAAGCACGGCAAGAGCCGCGGGGGCAATGCCCAGGAGCCTACGTTATGATATCATTTGAAATAATAGTTCTCAGAGCCCTATTGCAACAGACGCATTAAAAGAAATCTATATGTAGTTGCTTGTTTACAAAAGAATTCATTGTGCGATTATACAACTCTTTTTAAAAATACATATAACAAAATATTTTTGTTACACTGTCTCTATCTGTATATATTTTCACAGTATGGGGCTAGCCTTAGAGCTTGGAGCATGCGGAAGCAATGCCCAGTGTTTTAATAGTGAAACTAGGGGTGTTCGGTATTGAAATTTTCATACCGACTTTCGGTATGTTTTGGATACCGACAATTGCCGATATACCTAAATACCGAACGATACCGGAATACTGAAATACAGATAATACCGATATACCGAAAATACCTAAATACCGAAATACCGATATACCGAAATTCCGACATACCGAAATATCGATAATGCCAACCGATATCAATATACCAAAATACCAAACAATATCAAGATATCGAAAAACAATGATATTGAGCAATATGGAAGTAGGAAGAG
>JAGDQP010038606.1:0-18090 GCA_022664845.1 Lepisma saccharinum
ACAAATTCCGTTCTTGTGAAGAGTTTAAGGAATCTTTCTGGAATTCCAGGTCAGATGATTAGCCCTACTCAATATGCAAGAGAAATATATGCCTAAAAGCCATAAATACCAATTAATTCATATTCATCAAATGGCCAGTAACAAAGGTCATGTTTCTCAGTAATGAAATATACTTACTGATAATTCCCACTTTATAGAATTTTGTAGTTACTAGATTTGAACAAGCATGAAAATAGGCCCTACTAATTTTGTAAATCTCATAATAATCGAGAAAAAAAAGAAACACTACTGACACAAACTCCTAATAATTAACTCTAAGTAATATGGTCAGTAAGCGACACATTACTCGTGAATGGGGAAGCAATTCTCCCATTGTTTTAAAGCTTTTCAATGCATAAATTTTGTATCCTAGTTTCACTAGTAAAATGCGGGAGAAAGGTGGGGGAGAGGGGGCTACTGCCCAATCTCCCCCCTAATCGCTGGCCATGTAATCTCTCTTTTATGCCTATGAAGAGCATGATGTAACTGGCATGGATTCTGGTGCATGTGGTCAATTCTTTGTTAGGTAGAGAGTTGCACAACTGTCTCATAGGGACATGAAGCAGGAATGTTTGGTGTAGCCAGCCCGTAATCTAAGAATCAGAGGGATGACTTTCAAATCAGCTCAAATTTTCCATTTGTATTGAATGGAATTCCCCATCCTTTGCATATTATCATATGTTTACTAAGTCCAGCAACATGTGCAAATGGAATAGAACTTTTCAGATTCCCCTTAAGGCTTTAAGACTTAGATAAGTCTTTAAACAAACAGAATTCTTCAGGAGTATGTTCGAAGCCCACAGACGACATGAGTCCATCGATGTTTACACAAACTCAAATTCAGTTATCCGGAAAGTTGCGTAAATTCCTCGTATCTGTTTCTGTAGAAAGCCACTGCTGTGTTCTTGTGTAAGAATGGAGAACTAAAGTCTTGACGCAACATCCGGTTGGTCACCATAGCAACGGAACAGACCAAGTCTAAACAAATAGTAGGTTTGATAGCAGAAAGGTAGCAAATCAGTTGTGGAGGAAATGGCTGTTAATATTTTTTCGAATTGTTGATTATTTCGGTGACGAGCGGAAACAGATTGAAAGAGTAGAGAATGCTGTGGAGTCCAAACATGTACGTTTGCTTAAGTATCACAGTGGGGCCGATTCCAAGAAAAATCTGGCCAAAAGTAAAAAAACGCAAGTGAATGATCTCAAAATCTGTAGTCTGGTTTTTTTGGGTCGCTGGTTACAAATCTGAAGTCAGAGTTTCAAAATGTAACCCCCCATTATCCCCTATTCGTGAAACAGCCTATATATCATGTTGTAATCAAGATGAATATCATCATGTCCATGGTTTTTGGGTCGCTGATTAAGAATTTGAAGTCAGAGTTGCAAAATTGAACCTGTTTAACAACATTTTAGCCTATATTTAAATGATAGTTTTAATGAAATATGATCATTTTTTAATAAATTATTTCTCATTGGATTTTAAGCGGCCATTTTGAATCCAAGATGGCGACTTTTTCAACAAATTGTAATATTTACCTAAACTACTTGTGATGATACACCTTTATGACAAATTTCGTTTCTCTAGCTGAAACGGTGTGGAAAACGGATTTTTGAGTCCGCTATTTTGGATCTAAGATGCCGTCTTGAGAAATATTTTGTAATATTTTCTTAACCTACTAGTGATCGTGTACGTACATATCTAATTTGGTGGTTCTGGCTCTGCACTCTATACAACAATAGGCTTGGCGGCCATTTTGGATTCAAGATGGCGACTTTCTCAATATGTAATATTTTCCTAAACTACTTGTGATAATACACCTTTGTGTCAAATTCCGTAGCTCTAGCTAAAACGGTGTGGAAAATGGATTTTTGGGTCCGCCATTTTGAAATGATTGAATAACAAACAGCGGAAGCTTTGGACAGTTTATATATATACATATATATTGACGAAGATACATTTTAACTTACAATAAGTCTGATTTCGCTAATAATTTATATTTGATAAATTATTATTTCGTAACTTTTTAAATATTATCTACGTACTTTCATACGTTGAGTCCACTTAATTTGATTATGATCTGCTTCAGACTAAAGCTTTTATACAATTTTAAACACGTGTGTCGTTTACTGCCTCAGGACCACAATTGAACAAAGGTAGCTTTGCGACTCGTATTCTGGGACAGGTGAAAGGAAATAAACATTTTCATAAGTAATTTCTGACCATTACAGATGTACTGTAACTAACCCAACTTGAAAAATCCCTAACTAGTTACTTTTTTTTTGACTTTTGGCCAGCTAGACAGAAGGCCGGTAACAATTAACTCAATGCAACAATGCGTAATATTGTTATGTAAAACTAGTTGCATAGCAACGAAAATGTTAATCTTATTCTGACAAGGGAAGGTCCCACAAGTTGTCGCTCAAATCTCATTGCCACATAGCACATCTGATAGAGCATCATGAGAAATGAAAATGAGCAAAATGTAAGGTGCTATGGACCAGATGGATAGGACCTACGGGGCTTCAACATTTGAAAATTATATCATGGAAATATGTACGTTTAAAGCAAAAATTTTAAAAAGAGTTAAAGCAATCAAAACAAAAGATGCACAATATAATGAGAACAAAATCCCGTATCGAAAACCACAAGCAGTGTTGTCATAGATGAAGCAGTGTTGCCAACTCAGCAGAAAAGTGTGTTGTTTGAAATAGCATCATATACAAATGTGCACAGATTTAAAATGCACTATTATCGCGAAACATAACAGTGAAGTGTAGTGGTACAGTGTTGCACACTGCTGGAGCGACGTGTGTTGAAAATGTACAATGGAGAAGTCTGATAAGTGGCAACAGAGGGTAATTAATGAATCTGGGTCTCATAGTATGAATGTAATTCAAATGCAGAATAGCAAAATAACATAGCAAAATGTCAGCAGTGTCACAAAATATGGATGCATCTGAAAAACAAAATTGAGTGATGCAATTTTTACGTCCTGTGTCAGCACCGAAGCTATATAGGACGAGACCTACAGCGTACATTGGGATCCGAACCACTATGAAAGACGAAAGATGACAATGAAAAACAAGGTGAAAAGTACAACAAAAACCTCCATGTCCGAGGCGGGATTGGAACCCGCGATCCCTAATAAGTCGGTGGCATAGACCACACGGCTATCCGGCCGACTAAAAACGAAATGAGGTAGTAATAAAATAATTATATTTCCAGTGTGAATATGGTCATATTACAGTGTACAGTAACATAATCATATGATGTGTACGAGAGGAAGTAAGCGAATATGTCACGTAATGCGAAAGACATAAACCAAGAAAGTACTCTACCAAATCTGGATGAGATAATCTGGAAAAACCGTTTGCAGACTTAGAAAACACGGATTTCTTTCCTCGTGTGCAACATTTTGTTTTCGCGAGTTGTCTGCTTATTCACCGGGGCTACGGAAATATAATGCAGAACCCTTACTTTTTTCTAATACATCCAAACGCGAGTAATAGGAACAAAAGGTAAAGCTGGTTGGGACGTGGGGCAATTGATACTCACAGCGCTTGTAAGAGTCAAATGGCGATACAGCGAAGTGAAAGGAGGAAGTATAGGGAAGGTAAGTTCGGCGTTTGTAGACGGACGGAAAATGTAATAAATGCACTTATCCGAACAGAAAATACACTTTTACTGTAGGCTGTTTGAATAGAGTTCCAGCGTTGATCACCGTGGAACAGATAGTTTCTAGCGTGTGTTTTTGAATAGTGAGTGAGATATGGAAGTGTAAATACTGTCTCATATATGGCTTTGTGCATTTTCCATTGTCATACAAAATTAGATAGTCAGTGATAGTTCATGTTTTAGTGCATTATTTTGGTGTTTCGGACGAAGTGCCAACGAGGAAAGAGCTTGTGGTATTCGAAGATATAAAAAAAAAACTTGTTGAAGAGGACGTTATTGTGGATGAGATGTGTACACTTGTGATCGACGAAGCGGCATCAGATGACGAGGAACAGTCTAGTGACGTCGCAGATGAATGTTACGATACGTCAACATTTCACGCAGAATGTGTATCTAATGTATAACGTCAACCATCGGATGGTAGTCAAGAGAGCAGAAGTTCGTCAAGTGACTGTTCCTCGCCACAAAAATGTCTGAAGTTCCCGGAAGGATATTTGGCTGATGCCTATAAGATCTGTACAAAGCAACCAAGATAAAAAGATGGAAATGTTGATCCTCCACAGCGATGTCTTCCTGGATTATCGATTGATATGACACCTAGAGTGAGTTTCAACACAGTTATGGCACAGAAAAGAAAAAGCAAAAACAAAACAGTGTTACAAAAGTTCGAAGCAACGCTCACACGTGCGAAACATGCAGATGCTTGACACGATAAATTGGAAAGTGCTTAAACAGTTTATTGAAATGAGACGTCAAAATGTAATAATACATGACCGCACTTTGAGACTCTGGGCAATGAACTTTAAGAAACAACTCGATCCTAATGACACGTTATTGTTTAAAGCGTCCAGAACCTGGGTCAAAAAGTTCAAGAAGAGAAACAAAATAGTTTGTCGCAAGATAACCCACAAAGTTAGTAAGAGAGTAACTAGCCATAAACATGACATACAGCGCAAAGCGGACAGTTTCGTTAGGGAAATCAAATCTTTTATTGAAGTTGTCCCCAAGTGAAGTGCTGAATGCAGACCAATCCAGGTTTGATAAAGAATTGCGATAGGGAAGAACACTCCCAATTCAGGGAAGTAAACAGGTGCTCGGTGCTGCTGGATCAATTTCGGCAACCACACATTCATACATGATAATGCCGGTCATTGCCATGGATGGTACGCTATTACCACATGTGTACGTCCTCGTGTCAGAGCCTACAGGACAGTTTCCATCTACTACAAATGTTGATCTACCAAATATAAAGGCATTGTCAGCTAACATGACCAAAAAAGACTTAAAGGATTTCCTTGAACAGGTATTGTGGCCCGATTTACACGACAAAAAAAGGGTTCTTCTGTTGGTGGATTCCTGGACAGCAAACAAAGATGACGCACTTTACAATGCTGCGGTGTCTGAAGGTATTGAGTTCATCAAGAAGCTCATTCCGTCACAATGTACTGGATTAGTGCAACCATCTGACTTATTCTTTTTCCGTTCGTTCAAAAACTTTGTTAAATTCATCACAGATACACTAATGGTATGTTCCTACATTAACGTCTGGCATAGAAACCATTTCCTACGTCTTCAGACCTTTGTACATTTTTAGTTATCGGCTGCGAGATTTGCTAATTTGATCAAATTCGCTTTCTTCAAATGTGGTTATTCCAGTGCTAATCCCAGTACGTTTCAAACGCCCTTGGAGTACTGTTTTGAAAGTGGACTAACAGAAGAATGTTGTGTAACGCGTTGTGAACATCCCACTTTTATTAAGTGTGCTCACTGCGGCAAGTGTTTGTGCATACAAGACGCTTTCATTATTGACTTGCATATATTCTGCAGTTAACATGTTACGGCAAATTTTATGGAGCAGCCACTCAAGTTATTTGCCTTCCTATTATACAGGGTGCGTCAACACTGTTTATTTTGTTGTTCAAATCCGTAACAGACAGATCATGTTTGTTTGTTAATTTTAACCAGTGTTTTCTTGTGTACGTTTCTGCCACATGCCACACGTTTCTGCCACATGCACAAGTGTTTGCACCTGTAACAAGTGTGTCCTATCAATATTCTGTGACACTGCTGACATTTTGCTATGCTAGTTTGTTATTCTGCATTTGATTTACATTCATACTATGAGACCCAGATTCATTGATTACTGTGGTTTTCGATACGGCATTTTGTTCTCATTATATAGTGCACCTTTTGTTTTGATTGCTTTAACGGTTTTCAAGATATTTACTTTAAACGTACATATATTACCATGATATGATCTTTTGGATATTCAAATGTTGAAGCCCCGTAGGTCCTATCCATCTGGTCCATAGCACCTTACATTTTGCTCATTTTCATTTCTCATGATGCTCTATCAGATGTGCTATGTGGCAATGAGATTTGAGCGACAACTTGAGGGACCTTCCCTTGTGAGTTCCGTTCTCGATGACTACAGGTTAGTAAACGCTAGAGTGTCGGAAAGGTAACAACAGTCTCTAACATGGCCACACTTTACCTAAAACAAACTGAAGTCTTTAGACTATCTAGTCTAGGTGAAGGTTCCCCGTTGCGTTGACGGTTATTCAGGGTCCGCTGTCTTGACGGTTATTCAGGGCCCGCTGTCTTGGCGGTTATTCAGGGCCCGCTGCCTTGACGGTTACTCAGGGTCCGCTGCCTTGACGGTTATTCAGGGTCCGCTGCCTTGACGGTTATTCAGGGTCCATTGTTCTGACTGTTTCAGGGTCCGTTATCTTGACTGTTATTGAGGTTCCGCTGTCTTGGCGGTTATTCAGGGTCCGTTGATCTGACAGTTATTCAGTCAGAGCCGCAAGAAGATATCACGCACACTTTACCTGAAGAATACTGTTTGTGCGTGTTTGCGTGTTTCTTACGTAACAGGATTTGATTGATGACGCTATGTTTATACATGTGCCTGTGTGAATTACGTGCAAGAAAATGTTAAATCTTCCGTTCTCGATGACTACAGGCTACACACCAGGGCGGCATATTGGTAACAACATCCGTTCTCGATGACTACAGGTTAAACACCTGGTCGGCAGATTGGTAACAACAGTCTAAAATGGCCACACTTTACCTATAACAACCGGAAGTCTTTAGGCTATCTGGTCTAGGTGAAGGTTCCCCGTTGCGTTGACGGTTATTCAGGGTCCGCTGTCTTGACGGTTATTCAGGGCCCGCTGTCTTGACGGTTATTCAGGGCCCGCTGCCTTGACGGTTACTCAGGGTCCGCTGCCTTGACGGTTATTCAGGGTCCGCTGCCTTGACGGTTATTCAGGGTCCATTGTTCGGACGGTTTCAGGGTCCGTTGCCTTGACTGTTATTGAGGTTCCGCTGTCTTCGCGGTTATTCAGGGTCCGTTGATCTGACAGTTATTCAGTCAGAGCCGCATGAAGATATCACGCACACTTTACCTGAAGAATACTGCTTGTGCGTGTTTGCGTGTTTCTTACGTAACAGGATTTGATTGTTTGATGACGCTATGTTTATACATGTGCCTGTGTGAATTACGTGCAAGAAAATGTTAAATCCTAAGTTCTCGATGACTACAGGCTAAACACCAGGGCGGCAGATTGGTAACAACAGTCTAAAATGGCCACACTTTACCTAAAACAACCGGAAGTCTTTAGGCTATCTGGTCTAGGTGAAGGTTCCCCGTTGCGTTGACGGTTATTCAGGGTCCGCTGTCTTGACGGTTATTCAGGGCCCGCTGCCTTGACGGTTACTCAGGGTCCGCTGCCTTGACGGTTACTCAGGGTCCGCTGCCTTGACGGTTATTCAGGGTCCGTTGCCTTGACGGTTATTCAGGGTCCGCTGCCTTGACGGTTATTCAGGGTCCATTGCTCTGACGGTTTCAGGGTCCGTTGCCTTGACTGTTATTGAGGTTCCGCTGTCTTAGAGGTTATTCAGGGTCTGTTGATCTGACAGTTATTTAGTCAGAACCGCAAGAAGTTATCACGCACACTTTACCTGAATACTGTTTGTGCGTGTTTCTTACGTAACACGTTTTTATTGATTGATGACATCATCTTGAAAGCGGCAATCTTGAGTATGCTTAAAATCTTTTAAATAGTAAGTGGGTCATGTGATATATCAATCTGTGCTCGAATGTTCCAAGAAACGCAATAATGAAGTCAATTTTCCCATAACTCTACTCCTGTACGAGAAAATAATACGTTAAATTGACTTGCGAATGATGAAAAAACATTTTTTGTTGAAGCAATTGAACAAAAACCAAACGGCTACATAAAAGGTACCGTTATGTTGGGAAATATTATCCTCATGTCAGCAACATGAAGTTCATTATAAAGTTTTAAATACACTAACGGATAACAAAGTACCATTTTCAAGAAGGCGTAATGCTAGGTGAAAGTGACATTCTCCAGGTCAATTTTACTTGTCATTTTGTCCTACAGGATAAGAGTTATGGACAAATTAACTTCACCTTTGAGTTTTCTTGAACATTCCAGCACAGACTGATATATGACCCATTTAATATTTAAAAATTGTGAAGCATAGTCAAGATGGCGGTCATTGTCGTCATACCCTCCAGCATGTATCACTTCCTGTCCAATATTCATTTCCTTTCAATATAATTAACAGTTTGTAAAAGAAAAGGTGTTTTTCTTCCTGTATCAGAGGAGGTTCTAGGCTAGGGCCGGGGTGTCCTGGGCCCTCCCAGTATTTTGCAGTGAAGATAAACTAATATCCTCAATTGTCTTGAAATATTTAGTATAATTAATATTTATTTTGCAAGAAGTTTAATGTTATCGATTCTTGAACATGAAATGAAGTGTACCATGATAAGCTTCTTCTATAAACATAGGGTGGGGGAAGGAGTCACAGTGTATGTTAGAAACTGCATTTTGTCTGAGTTTTAAACGATCTTTTAATTTCTTAGAACAAGTTTCAAGTATTAGTTATTTTATTGTTTTTTTTATGTAACACATTATTTTTTGTTTTTAAAACCTTTTAGAAGTCTTCACTATCAACAACGTTGTAACAAAGGGAGGACCACATCATCTAAAAAATTTAATTTATTGCTTATATTCAATGCGATGTTATTTCGATATTATACCACCAGTAGCTTATACCGAAAACGACAGAACGCTAATCGTTGTCCGACTTACTTCTTACTATAAAAATAATATAGTGAATTCTAGTCCGACCTACAAATAAAAAGTAGAAATCTTTCTTGCTGTTTTTTTTATAAACCATCTTGTTTAGGTCTAAATTGGTGTTGAATTCTACAATATATCCATTGTAGTATTTATAGATTTTTAAGTGTGTGCGTGTAGAGGGAGGGACTCTTAATGCCGTTTTATGTAGTGTAAAATCCAATCGTCATTTTTTCCAGTGTAAATTTGGCAGTTAACTATAAGTTTCCTTCTGTAAATTCCATAAATTCCATGCACTAATGAAAACTATTAAAATGTTCACTTTTTTTGTTTAACTAATTTTTGTTTTCTTACACTGACAAGGGTTTTAAACTACATACTTCCTTCATAGATATATCTACGGAGAATTAATATTCAATTTTAAAAAAAAATGACTAATGTGTATCACACCCACCCACACAAACAAACATTTGTTGGGTCATTGTCTGAGAAGAGCTTGTACTGAAAAACGCATTGGATCGAATGGTGGGAAGGCGAAAGAGGAAAGAAAGAGAATGTAGATTATGGGAAACAGGAAAGCATCAAAATAGAAACACTTTAAATATAAATATATATAAAAGGCAACCTTGGTGGGCCCCCCCCCCCCCCCGCCTCAGTTTTTTCCCTCTAGAACCGCCACTGCTCTGTATTCGATTTACATGCTCTCTACGTTCCATCTTTCTCGGGTCCCCTGGTCGCTATTTGTTTACGACACCACTTATAGTTTTCGCTGTGAAGGTTTACCTAGACACTGTACCTAGATACGAATTTTCATTAAATTCGAGCTTTGTCACTTGGCGAGTGTTCGTTGTCAGATGTGATACATGTAATGTTCACGCGCATGCGTGTGGCCATATATGCGTGACCGGGAGCTACAAGTTAAGAAACGTGTATTCGTTAAGTACTATCTTTCCCGTTTAAGTTTATATGGGATGTTCACAGCCAAATAAACTTCCTTTCTTGCCTTTATTAGAACTCAAATATCCAACGGCGATTACGAAATGCAGGATCTGAGTCTACACAACGAGCTCTCTTCACTCCGACCCCCACATTTAATTTTTTTTCAAAATATTTGAAACACTAAGAGCACTATCAAAAACGTAAGCGCATAGCGCACTAGAACTTACAAATTACTTTGAAATACAATGGACAGCGATCTCGAAATATTGTCAATGGATGAGTGCGGAGACATCAATTAAATATTGACGTCATAATCTTTGAAAACGTATCACTCCTCAATGGACAAGATCTCGAGATCGCTGTCCATTGGATTTCATAGTAATTTGGAAGTTCTAGTGCTCTATGCGCTTACATTTTTGATAGTGCTTTAGTTTTTAAAACATGTAGAGAAACGTTAAAAAGCAGGGGCGGGCGCGAGGAGGGCTCTTAATATGAATCTCCGAAAATATCAATAAGTAAAAATTAAGTTCGTCCTATTCTGTACTGAAAAATAATACTCTTCTCAACTGAAGAAAAAGATGACCTTTCCGCATCCTTTCCCCATCCCTTATCCCGGCCTCAGCCTTAGATGCAAGGAAATACTAATAAAAAGGAAAACAATTTTTACGTTTCCTGGTGAACTCTAAGGGTAATTTTAATCAGGGATACCGCCAGGATTGTTAGTTTGGGGCTGTAAAATCAAAATTGGGAGAGTGTAATTGAAATTTTGCACGGTTATTGATTTTTTACCGTAAAATATTTAAGCTGGGAGTGGGGTGTTCTGGAAAATTTTGGGGGTGACACCCCCACAAGGGGGCTCTAGTAGAATTTCTGAGTAAGTATAAACGTCGCAATACGTTCTCTCAGGCATATTTCTTTCAATTCCTATGTTTCTTTTCTCTCCTTCTGTAATTATGTCCAATCCCCAAGTAGAGCGACTACTACACCCAATTGTGTCTAACTGAAAGAACAGGGGGAACCTCTGAGAAGGAGGAGGGATTATCCATTCAAAGAAACTAACAATATAATTGCTGGAGCACGAATTATTCACTTCTTACGTTTCGATCTAAATTAAACGACCACTTCAGCCGCTATATTCAGGCATGTACACTAATTTTCTAGAAGTGGTCATTTTTCACTTGAAATGACATACAAAACAAATATGAATTATAAAAGAGATAATTCAGTTCTTCTTGCTTCTTAATATATATAAAGTTCCATCTAAAGCATTCTTTAAAAATGTAATAATTAACGCGAAAACTATTTACTATCAAATGCAACTTCATGTGCCATCTCTTGAACTAGACAATTTAGACTGACGGCAATAGTCATGCACGTAGGGTCGTATTTGTCACTAGGCACACTAGGCACGTGCCTAGAGCGCCAAATTTTAAGGGGCGCCAAATTTTGGAGGAAGAAATTAAAATTTATGTCTAATTAAGAAAATATATTTATTGTAAGTTTGAAACGGGCAGCACAAAATATTGGAAATAAAAGCCGTTTTGAAATAATTAAAAAGCGCCTAATCTTTGAGTCGTGATCTGACTGACAATGAGTCCCAAAGCATTTATACGCAATTCGCAAAGGTTAATATGCGGTATAATCGTGAATGCCACTACGCGCTCTCAACGCGGTAGCTCATTCCCCTCTACACTCAAATTGGACTCACCCGGTACGCCGGCGCTGATTAATAGGTGGTGGTTAATATTGTGGTTAATAGTTTGGTGAGAGGGGGCGCTAGCCGTTTAATTGCCTAGGGGCGCCATATTTCCAAATGCGGCCCTGCATGCAAGGCAGGTGAATGGATGAAAGTGACACGAGAATGCAGGTCACTACTTGCCTACGGGCAGGGTAAAAAGATATTCACCCCTTATACTTTTCTCACTTGTATTAACAAAAGCACTCATGTATAGAACTGCGTTTTTTAAAATGGTAAGAACGAGATGATTTACAGATAAAATAAAAAAGGACAGACCAAACGAATGCATTTGGTCAACAGAAACAAAACCTTATCGACTAAATATTTTCATATGCCAGGCGCAACAAATTTAGTCATGACTACTAATGTTGAGTGAATATGACCAAATCCTTTTCTCTGTGTAGCACACAAAAAAAAACTGTCTAAAAAAAGCAATGTATAAGAAACCTAGTACATCTAGTGACGAAACATTAATGGACATTTCCGGTAGTATTTATTATTGCAATAAAAAGCTCTTCTATTAAAGCAGACTACGGAAAACATTTTCTTTTTTTCTGTGATGATTCTATCAAGAGTTAAAAAGACTTGCTTCAAAAGAGTCTCAGCCTTGCGCTTAATCGGGCGCCGCCATGTTATTACGTAATCAGTCATCCGAATGCTTGTCATTGACATACAAATGGTATTTGATTTGTTAGTATTGTTAAAAAGAGATCGCAAAAATGGATCGAAAGAAATGGTATAAGTGGTGAATAGCGTTTCTGTATGCCTTAACACGTCATTTAGTTCGTTTTATTCATTTAAAATTGATTTTTACTTTTAATACTTTTTAAGATATTGATATAGTTTGGTAGCTTCAGCACTAATTTATATCAGCTCTTTTCTTTTCATTTTCATGATTAAATCATATCTTCTAATAATGCTCTTTAGAACTCTTGTATTTAAAAAGAATTACCTCTTTTTTCTGTAAAAAAATGTGGGTCTTTACATAAGACAATCGTATACATTTTTAATGAATGCTAGTGAAGTATTTTTCAAGAACTTAAAACCACATGAATTAATAGTGCTCGTTACTGCCATCTGTTAACAATTTAATGTACTTGTAGGCCGTGAATATATTGAATAGTTTTAATATGTCATTGTATAAAATAATAATAAAAGCATGTAAGAAACAAAAACGTAAATTGAAACTTTCACATTGAAGTTACTCTTGCGTTTCGTGAAGTAAAATAAAACACGGCCATTGATAGGATTCGAACAGCCTTAGGTGAAAGTATAAAAATTTCAAAGTTGCATGCGCTAACCAACTGAGCTAAATTTACATGATATGAACAATTGCACGAACGAGCGATAAGAAGAACATTGTAAGTTAGGACTGTCCCCCTGTCTATGTTTCGAGCAATTTCTGTTATTAAAAACATGTTTTGGTGTTTAAACTTATTGAAGTGTGTTTTGCAGATTTGTACATTAATTATTTCGTTAAGTGATGAACTAAATGTTCTTTCTCTTTTTTGTTTTTTTGTCTTCAAACTTCTGAATAAGGAACGTAACATACGGTGAAGCATATAGCTACGGAAATACAACGGATTGATTACGTCAAACCAATCAGAGGATGATTTTCGTTGTATGACGTAGGAGATTGAATTCTCAGTATTTAATGCTATATTTCTACGTAACGGAAAACCGTAGCGCTAAAATTTAAAAAACATTATGTTATTTAATCCGATGGACACAAACAAACTGTAAAATATATAAGGACGGGGAAAAAGGAAATGTCCATTATAAGCCTTACCTTTGATAGTATCAACTCCGAATAGTTGGACTGCACTGTGTTCCCTTTGATATGATAAATAGTAGAAATAAACAGGCATTGCGCCCAATGCAGCATGCAATTTGGCAGCTCTTACTGATCCATAAATGAAGTTCATGTCAGTATCAACCTGAAATAAATAGATACAAGAAATATTATTATTAGAAGGAAAACAAAATTGCTTGATGGAAAAGGTAGTACGCTCCAAAATCGTATATGATTTACCGCCTCTGTCGTCAGTTGAAAATCCACCCTGCAATCAAACCAAGGAAAGAAGAAATAGTGGACCAGGACGGAACCCACAACAATACTGAAACCCCCATCTGCAACATCCCAATGGAATTCCCCTACATCAACAATGAAACCAACATCGACATGAAACACACTATCAGTGATCTAGTGTACATTTTGTACTGATCGTGACAAGAGAACAAAACGCTATGCATTGAGTCAAATGAAGTTCAAGAAACCTACTCTGCTTTGAAAAAGTTAAAGCCAGAGTTATTCTCTTCCAATCATGTTTTTTAGTGTAAATAAGCGATAGTGTTATTAAAAGTGTGAAAGTTTTGGAAAAAATTCCCAGTGAAATTACCTCCCTAACAAAGTTAGTTAATCTCTGAAATAGGGGGGGGGGTAATGGGAACTGGATTAGTGTGTCAATAAGACAAGAAACAAAACAACCAAAACGTAAACAAAAGAAATAATGTTTACGTAGTCAAGTAATGGAAACAGACGACGCCGACTTCAAGCGGAGAAGCTTGGAAGTGCAAAAGTAACACCTACAAGAATGACTGAAGGGGCTTATAAAAGGCCCACCAGGTACCTTAAGAGTATCACTCAATAAGCACAGATTGGAAGGCGCCTGCGGTGCTCGGGCCCGGGTTCTGCGGTATAGACGGTCGATGTGGGATGCGGATGCTAACTGGGATATAGTCATTTGTTGTTGTGGGCACAACTCAGCGCGGCCATGCGAAGAAGCGGTCATATTAGTGACTATACCAGTAGTTGAGGACACGGTCTTCATGGAGTGCGGCCAGATATAGCCTCCAGCCGACCTGAAGCTCTCTGCTATTGAGAAAAGGCCAATTTGGATGCTGAACCTGGAATGCGGCCACCTGTTGGATGCAACCACTAGTCTGAAGCATACACATCGACTGGGTGCTGCTGCAGGTCGAGCACCTTGTACGATTTACCACAGACACTTGCCATAGGATGCGATTCAGAGTAGAGTCGATACAGACTTTTACCTGGGTTTTTCTACCCTTCTTGCATACGTGGTTTACCAGGTAAACTATCTAGTTAGAACCGATACAGGGATTTTTACAGAAGATACAGCAATGCATACTCTGGTATTTGCCCTCTTCCACAAAACTCTTCTCTTGTTTCCCCTTCTTTCTTTCTCTTTTACATACTCTGATTAGCGGTAAATGTCTCCGAAAGACAGAAATCGTAAGCATCCACACCCGTGACAATTGCTTTAGTTGCATGAAGCATGTGCATGCGGAGATAGCTAAGTAGAAGTTGGAGAACGGTCACTTCACAGGGCGGGACTTTCTGGGAGCCCGAGAAATATATATTTTTTCAAGTTGTTTTCAAGCTTAAGAGTATCACTTACTCATTTCGACTAGTGGCCACCTGATCACCTCTTCCCTCCTCTGACTTGGTTTGGAGTCAGAATCCCAAAACCTCTCTACCATCGACTTGGTCTGGTGTCGGATTAACCTTACCTTCTGACTTGGTTTGGAGTTGGAGCACCTTCCCTTTCTGACTTGGTTTAGAGTTAGAATCCTTTCGTCACAATATAACCATCTCCCTACCGATCTAAGTCAGATACATGTAAGTCAATACAATAAAAGAGGTGAACCCCATACAATCAATACAACCTATGTACTAATTTAATTAACTTTGTATATAACTTATTTCATTCAACGTTTTGTAATAAAAGGTGTCGGTCAAAAGTCAACCAGTTTTATATTCTTATTTTAATAACTACGAAACGCACGGTCCTACGTCGAAAGGCTCTGCCTATGATTTACTGCCTTAAACAATAAAGAATCATTAAGATATTCATTCATGTTCCATGAGAACAGAAAAGAGTGATCAAACTCCAAATTGATTTCAAAGACTAAAAATTGAAAATAATCTGAGAGAGCACAACTTTTTCAGCAAATTTGTTTTCATACTGGACATTGATTGCATCCATAAATTTGCGATGGTATTTTACATCAGCACATGCGCCCTAACTATAATTAGGAATTATCAAGGCCATAATAGCGCCATGATTTAATGTTGTGCTCGTGATTCCGTAAGAGATCGTCTATCATAGCTACTGTTGTTGTTTTTCGTTTCGCTACTGTTTCGTTTAACTTTGCATTGGAATATGCGATTTTAAAAATTAAAGAGGACAAAAGGTGACTAGCGTTGAATGGCTTGAATCAACTATTCGTATAGGTGGATGATGTGGATTTACTAGGGGAAGATATAGAGGCACTACAAAGTAATACCGAAGTCTTAGTAGAAGCGTGCGATGAGATAGGCCTACAAGTAAACATAGAGAAAACAAAATACATGATAACGAGCTGAACATTGAGAATGAAGGCAATAGATAGACTACACAACAATTAAGTTTGAAAATATAGAGAAAATAAACAAATTTAAATACTTGGGAGCATATAAAACAAAGAAAAACGAGATCACGAAAGAAATAAAAAGTCTCTTCGCATCGAGCAACTCCTAACAACGCGATTAACAAGAAAGTTGAAATTGAAAATACACAGAACGGTTATTTTACCGGTAACACTACAGTTGCGAAAATTGGAGTACGACCCTAGTAGGTAAACATAGACTACGTGTGTTTGAAACTAAAGTTTTGAGAAAGATATACGGGCTGAAACGGAACGAGATAACCGGGGAATGAAGGAGACTGCATAATGAAGAACTCCACAGACTATACGACTCATCTGATGATATAAGAGTAATGAAATCTTGACGACTAAGATGGGCAGGCCATGTAGCTCGGATGGGGGGAAAACGAAGATTATATTCCATCGTGGTTGTTAAGCCGGAGGGAAAGTGACCGTTGGGGAGACCGAGACGACGAAAGAGAGAAAGAAAGAAAGAAAAGGGTTTTGAACATCAGGGACTCCGGAAACTCCCGCCCTGAGGAGTGACCGCTCTCCAACTTCTACTGGCTATCTTCGTATGCACATGCTACATGCAACTAAAGCATCTGCCGCGGGGGTGGATGCTACCATTTCTGCCTTTCGGAGACATTTTCCGCGAGTCGGAATGAGTAAAAGAGAGGAAAGATGGTGAAACAAGAAGAAATAGAAACGCGAGAAGAGTTTTCTGGAAGAGGGCAGAAACCAGAATGTGTATTACTGTATATTCTGTAAAAAAATACCTGTATCGGTTCAATCTGCTGATAGTTTACCTGGTAAACCACACATGCAAGAAGGGTGGAGAAACCCAGGTAAAAAGTCCGTAAGTTCTCTCATCTGATTTCGCATCCTGTTAGCATAGTGTTTATATCGTGGACATACACACACAATCACACTGAACATACATATATATTTACAGGATCTATCGTCTGAGGGTAAACCTGAAAACGAACTATGAGGTTAATGACATGCAGCCACTTGTATTACAAAAAAAAATTTCCATTTCTTCGTCATATTCCACCACCATCTTCTTCACACTAGTTCATTCTGAAATTACACATCTAGTTTACACAAGCTTCTATACATTTAACACACATTTGTTATTAATCTATTTTAAAAATAATAATAAAAATAAACTTATTTTTTCTTCTATCACAATGAAAAGTAGTTACTGGACTGACAGTTATTCCCTCCAGTTACGATTACGGATGGTTTTGGTTGATTTTATGGCAGATTGAATTAAGCTTAGTTTTGCACGACTCAGAATATTTGATTGCTTTTAAGTTAGCTTCTCCAGGTATTATGTTTTTACTTGAACTGAAGGTTGAATATACATTTTTATTTAATTATTAACATTTAAGTAGATTAGGGTACAGTGCGTGTAGCAGGCGCCTGTGTTTGTATCGATTTAGTATTTGATGTTAGCCAAGACCTGTGATGAGTTCATTGTCTACTGCGTTCACATTCTCAGGTCATTGTTAGTCTTTCATGTGGTTGAGAATGGGGTCGATGTTAAGTTTGTCCATATGAAAAAAAATATTAAAATGTGCTTCTAAAATATATAAATACATAAAAATCAAAGTAACAATGGAATATTGTATTGCCACCCGACTTACGTCCCTGTGCAAAATTTAATCATTCTATGACGTCGGGAAATGAGCTAAATTAACGTTGCAAGATTTGAGGACACCACGAATCATTGTAAAGTAAAAAAAAAAAAGAATGTAAAAAAATAGTTTTCATTACCTTTACAAGTTCGCCATAAACAATGTGCACTCGGATCCAATAATATTGTCGATTGGTACATTTTCTAAGTCTGCACATATTCGATGTTGCTTATGCTCAGTGTTGGGAGATTGCCCAAAGTTCGGAACGAATGTGTGCACTACTGTCTTGAGAACAGTGACATTTTAATATTTAAAATTTTCCAGTGGCCGGCTATCTTTACTAAGGTCTCAGTCATGTCGGATTAATACCCAGGCGTATCATATCATATCAAGAAGCTTACACAAAGTCAAGCCAGTATTTAGCTTGAACGTATGTTGAACTTACTTCTATCAATTTTTCTATAAGCTCGGGTCCTAGTGGCTTGTCTTGAAAGTAGAATTCTTTGATTT
>JAGDQP010038607.1:0-18090 GCA_022664845.1 Lepisma saccharinum
ATGTGTTCATGTTAGCTCAGTGGTAGAGTGTGTTTCTTCTAATCGTGAGATCCTGGGTTCAAATCCCGTTCGTGAAAGTTTATTTTTATGTAATGATATATTCCTCAAAGCGTGAATAATTAGATAAAATAATAATAAACAGTTTTAAATGTATCCATACAAGCATTTCAGGACATAAGTAATTGTTGTGTTTAAATATAACATGAGAGAAGTCGTTGGTGTTGACAGAACGTCGGTATATTATAATTGAACATTAGATACAAATTAAGTAAATGTTCTCATATCCAAAGTTTGATAAAGGTGCCATACAGCAAATTCACGATCCCCAAAGTTCATACAAATTTAATATCCCCAAAGCTCATGATCTCCACGAACGAGGAGTCAATTTAAGAGACTAAACTGTACTTCAGTCAAGAAATACTCTGAAATGCTTATTTCACATGAAGTGGTGAGGCTTTGATCTCTCTCTCTGGCTTGGTTGCAACTTCTATACTTTGTCTTCTGATGAAGAGAAGTTACTATTGTCTAATCAACTAGAAAGGGAAAATGCTTAACTTACCATGTCTCTAACCCATGTCCGTGTTGCATTGGTTTAGAAAGCAAAGGTTTTAACCATTTTTTAAAAATGTATTTACCCAAACGGGTTCTTGTTATTACCTGTTCAATTTGTTTTTACTTGTATTATACTTGTGTGTACTTGTTCTTGCATCACTAAGCACAGCACAGTTAAAATCACATCCATGCCCTAGGTGGGATTCGAACCCACGATGCTTGGGTCGCCAGACTACCGCACTAGCGAGCAAGACCAGCTGTATCGGCAACCATGAGCTACTTTTACAACTAGAAAATTGTTGGGGAGATTTGTCTTATTTAAAAACCACCAGATTGAGTTACGCTAAGTGGATCATTTTATACATTAGTGATTATAGATAAGAAAGTTTAGATTGGTTTAGGTCAGTGATAGTAAAATTGGATCATTCCTGGATAACTTTAGAAAATGGTTACATCACCATTTTAGAAAAATTTAGTTTTCGTATGACATACTTAAAGATATCAGAACAAATTTAAAGGAATATTATGCAAAGTTTCCTCGATACCAAATTTCAGACTTGTTCATGAGAACCTATCTGACAAGGAAGCCCTTGAGTGCGGTTCACTCTATAGGTAGGCTGATTTGAAAGTATAATATAAACAATGAAGACAGGAAAAATATTAGCTGCTAATGACTCACCGTGTGCAGCAGGAGGACGGCAGAACATGAGTGCCCAGGAGGTGTAGAGATCAACATTTTATTGGATGTATGAATTACACTTCACAAAATAGACATCGTGGATATTCAAGAAATGTTCAAAACAAACCATTATATTGCACCATGAACACCGAATGAAATATGATGTACCACAGCGATCGTAAAAGTGCGCACCATCAGGATCGAAAACAAACCCCTTGGGAGTAATAAACTGTACAGGACGGTCCGCTATGTAACCACTCTTAAAGAATGCATATAGAATCATATTGGTATAACGTGGTGACGAGAACTGATGGAATGTGATGGCATGCAGCAGAATGGGGAACAGTCTGTCGTGGATTTTATCGTGGAACTGGCTATCCTTGAAGGCGTAGCTGCAGATGATACTATATGTTTTATATGAACGGAAAAAACAAACATCCAGAGGATGAATTTGTGCTGTGGTTCCAGGTGGTATGAATTGCAATATCGCACACTTGTCAAGAGAGATGGTATACGCTAAAGGAGAATGATTTTTACGATAACCAGGAATCAAGTAACAGCAAGTTATTTGCACCAGCGATTGGCCGAAATAATAACTTCTGCAACTATTGTTGTAGATATAATGCAATGTTTGCTTTGTTTAACGCTGCCATTGCTCTGCTCTAAATCAACACGACTAGCAATGTTTCACTGTTGTGTTTTACTCGTCTAGTAAGCAGTTCAATTACGTCCCGGAGCCTCAAGCTGTGCTGACTTTGGGATACCTACAGTGCCACCCCACCTTGCCATTAGCAGCCGCTATTGTTGTGGTTTGGTAGAGACTTAGTGGGGTTTCGAATATCGTAAATACCATTGGCCGAATGCAACCTCGCACTCAAGGGGTTCCTTGTGAGATATTTAAGCCGGAAATCCGACTTCTTTTTTCTAGCAAAGGGACATGTTTGAACACCCGTAGAGGAGAAGGAGTGTGATTTCAGGCTATGATTTTTTTGTGTGCATACACTGGTCGGTAGGTCTAAGAATTACATAATTTTGCATAATTTTATTCAATATCTTCACTTCAAAAAAATTGTTAAAATCACATTTTACACAAATCGTTACTTGTTTTTCAGCCTAATTATTGGAGTAAAAAAATTAATTTTCTGAAAAGATGATTCCATATCTTTAAAGTATACTTCAAGAGATACACAACGGTTTTAGATTAAGCTTTCTCTAGCTTTTTTGGTTTTTAAAAGATTCAAGTTTCAGTACATGTTTACAAGAGTTAAAAATGTTAGATGGTGAAAAGGGCCTTGGAAGGAATCGTGATAAATAAAAACATACTACCATATTTACCATCCAAAGTGATGGCTCTCCACCAAATGTCTTCTCAAAAGATGTTAACCTAACCTCAAAATAAATTAAAGTGCTTTTTGGTTTTTTGCAATATCTCAGTTAAATTTCACCTACGATGACCTTTTATAAAAATTGAAGATTTTCTCAAGTTCTTAACGATGGTAACTTTTGCAGATTTATTGGCTCAAAATTAAAATTTTAAGAGAGGTTAGAAAGTTTGAAAATTGGATATACAAAAAAGGAAGACAACAGTTGGCTCGAAAAAAGAATATGTTATGTATTTTCAGTTGTTCTATATCCGTGAACTCTTCGGGTGTTCTAAAGTAGTAGAACATATCCAGAAAAATAAAAAAAACAGCACTTTTGTTGGTTTAAAGGCGTTCCACATTCGGTTGTTTAGCTCACAATGCACCGTGGTGTCCTCAAAACTTATACCGTTAATTTAACTAATTTCCCGACGTCATACAATGATGAAATTTTGCACAGGACGTAACTCTGGTAACAGTACAACATTCCATTGTTACTTTTGAATATATCTTAAAAACATATGTTAATATTTTGTTATTACAGACCTCTTTATCCTAAAATACATAGTAGCCTGCACCTGGATCGGTTTGGATTGTTGCAGAACACTATGATTTGAGCCACACAATGTTAACGTAAGAAAAAGTATGAACAACGCAATAAGCCGGAGAAAATTAATAAAAAGGGACCTTTTCAACGGTGCAAATTAACCAGGACAACGCCATCAGTTGAACACAGATATTGGAAATAAGACACGTGATTAGGCTTCCTACGTAACAGGTACACCGTAAATACCAGTTCGAAAGAACCGTTTGACAGGTCGTGTTCGTGGCTGACTGGTCTAGACGTCGGCTTCTTGAGTGGAAGGTCTCTGGTTCCAATCTTGCCAGGGACAACACTTTTTCTTGTTGGTTAAAATATATCTTTTTATATGTTCAAATCTATTATTTAATAATTTTTAGGATGTGTATAAATAACTGATTGCTTCTGAAAGCTGGGATGTATTTGGATGCACACTTAGCGAGGTGTGCAAGGGGGCACGTGTGTCCGAAGGAAGCTAGGTGGCGGAGCCGCTGGGGGACGCAGCCCAGGTTAGCGGTTGGCATATGCACAAGTGTTGTTAATATTCAATTCCCCCTGTCACTTTTCTATTTGATACACTTAAAATTCATTTTATCTTTATCTTATCCCAATCCCTGCGCTGTTCATTTGCACGGTCGAGACAGTCGTAATAAAGAAGTTTTTTAAAAGATCCTTTTCTTAAGCAATTCGTACTAAAATTTAAAAAAAAGTTCATGCATAATTAAAAGGAACCTGAAGGGAGCCGCAAATTGAAGACGATATGAAGTGACTCTCTATGAGAGCGCGCCCTATGATTTTCTTTTTAATCAACCGTTCCAACCTGAGATTGTGTGGCATATCTTGTATAAGAACCAGCGGTGGTCGAGTAGATAGCATTAGGAAGTCAATTATTTAATTACCAAATTCCAGAATGTCGAGATTTCGGAATTTCGCAATTGTAGAAAGTGAAAATTCCACAATCAAAAATATGAAACATAACAAAAACTTTACAGGATTGTAGGAAAAAAACGGCATTAATCCGCACTTTCACTAATTGAGTAATGGAAGTCTATTCGAAAATTTTCATTGACATCTTCTTTCTGTTTTAAAAAATTGCTACATCGATCGAGACTTCGGATTTCGGAATATCGTTTAATACAACATTTTCAAGTGAAATGAGTAGCATTGTCATCAAACAACGGAAATTTAAGTCATGTTTTGTCCGAATGGGTTTGTGGGTGTGTTCATGTTAGCTTAGTGGTACAGCGCGGGATTCCTACTCGTTAGGTCTTGAGTTCGAATCCAAGGGATACCTTTTCTTTTTCTTCATTAGTAGAATTCCACAAAAATATGATGCAAGTTGTGGTTGCTACGACAAACATTTTCAGAATAGTTTAGGTAGTCCTAAAAAGAGCTATTTTGGGAGTTGGGGTGGGGTACACTAATATTGTGTCCAAGATCCTTCAGCATTTATTAAACGTTCCATTATTCTGGGCATTGAATCTATTAGATGGCTAACAAATCTATCTCCTTCCCCTGCCTCCAGCCATGCCTGGGAAACAAAGTCCCACAAGCCATTCCGAGTTCTTGGTGGATGTGCCTCGGGCCAACTGTCCCTTAGAGTACGCTTCACCTCTGTCCACACATTTTATATGGGATTAAGGTCTGCTTCACAAGGCAACCAGTGTATTAAATCAATCTCAGGCTGTCCTGCGAACAATTCCTGAACCACACGGGAAGTATGTATTGGAGACTGGCCTTGCTGGAACCGAATAAAACCATGAGGCTGAAGACCTGTACTGATGGCACCATGATGTTACTCATGTGTAAGTACTAGGCACTGCCCAGGTGCGCTTCAATTCTTTGAAGCTATCGTGGACTGCAACTGGAAATCCAACCTAACATGAAATACATACACGACCACAGCGATTACAAGATGCCACATATCCAGGGTCATATCGGGTGCCCTTCGGACGATAGACAAAACGGCGCCCCTCATTTCATGTTTTGAATATGGATTTATCTGAGAAAGCTACGTTTTCCCAGATGCGATCCACATTCGCATGTGCAAATGCAAGATGGTAAATTTTTTGTTCGTCTGATTGTTTTTTCTTCACAGCAGCAACACGGCCGACCACGTAATCCAACCTGACTAAGCCTTCGGAGCGCTGTCTTTGTACTACCAGGAAAGTGGGAAGCTTCCCTTAGCTGTTTAGATGTCCTTAGTGGGTCTAGCCGGGTTTCGTTTTCTAATCTCGCATCTTCCGCATTTTTAGACATATAAGGACGACCAGGAGATCGTGAATTGCCAGTCTGACCTGTAGTAAAATATTGTCGAATCCATCGCCTGACTGTAGCGGCCGGTATAACCATTCGTCTCCCAGCTGCAGTATAGCCCTCTAACTCCAACAAGGTAATTACAGCTGAACGTCTGTCCATGATCAGCATTGCTCTGGGCTGTGAGCAGAAAAGAAACAAGTAACAGCAGGTAACTTTCATGCGATTGGTTAAGAGCAGCGCACGTCCCTAGTGGGGAACGATTTGGTTAACATTGGCGCAACGAATCTTAAAATGGCGCAAGCAATATGATAAAAATAATAGTTTTCTTAAATGAATTTTCATAAATAAGAAAAGCTGTGTTAATAAACAAAGTTAATTGTTATACTACTTTTACACGTATAAAATATACATTCTGGAGTTAAACATAGAAAAAGCCTCCACAGGTTTGTTCTGTTACGAAAACAACGGACAGAAATAAATCCAATTTAATCTTCCGTATCTAAAATCACTAACGTATAAAATGCTCCACTTAACGTGACTCAATCTGCTGGTGTTTTGAATAGACAAATCTTGGCAACATTCCTCTAGTTGTAAAAGTAGCTAATGGCTAAAACCTTTGCTTTCTCTACCCATACTACACGAACGTGTGTTCGGGCCCTGGTCAGGTCAAGTATTTTTCCTACTAGTTAATAAGACAATAATAACTGATCTTCATCAGATGACAAAAGTATAGCGAGCTAGAGAGAGCATCAGAGAGAGAGAAAGCATTTCCGACCCATGCAAAGAACTTCTGTCTTCTCTACTGAAGAACAGTTTAGTATCTTAGTGACTCGCCGTTCGTGACGGACATGAGATATTGAATTTGTATGAACTTTGAGGATCGTGAATTTTCTGTACGGCACTCTGATCCGACATAGGATATAACAACATTTATTTAATTTCTATTTAACTTTCAATTATATTATACCGACGTTCTATTAACACCTACGACTTCTTTCATGTTATATTTTAAACATAATAATTACTTGTCCTGAAACCCTTGTATGGATACATATAAAACTGATTATTATTATTTTTTGTAATTATTCACGCTTTACATAAAAATAAAATTTCCAAACGGGATTCGAACCCAGGACCTCACGATTAGAAGAAACACACTCTACCACTGAGCTAACATGAACACATCTATCTACTTCTTCCTGACAGAACTCATTTTGAAGAAATATGACTGAATTTTCGGTGTTCAAGAAAATTACATTGATATACGTTGCAAATGCTGTTGTTTTTCTCTCATTTTTCTTGTTTATTGTACTATGAATGCGAGAACTAATTTTGCTGTCTTCTCTTTCGTTGCAAATATGCTTTTACGTATGGAAACGTAGGTGACAAAACATTCACATGCGCAGATTTATAGATGATTTCAAAATACTGTATCATTACGTATTTTAATGGATGTTGCCTTTTTCTACACTTAATAACATTTCAAAAAAACATCTGCACATTTTTCCCAATTGCGGAGGTTTATCCTTCCTTCGAGGGCTCTAAACTGGCATTTTTGATTTCCTGTTTCCGAGGACACCCGAAGATGGGCGTAGAGAATTTTCAGCGGAAAATTGCCGTAATCAATGCGGTCATTCTTTTTGGAATAGGGTGTTCATATTGTTTAAAGGAGTAAAACGAAATAAAATATCAAATACGAATATAATGTTCGTACTGTCAAAGTTAAGATGGCATTACTGAAGAACAAAAAGTTCGATTTCCGTATGATGATTGTCATAGAATATTTCATTCATTTGAATGTTTGGTTAATCATAGTGATCCATCAAAGAGGACTCATAGATCCTTATGTCAGGATGTTCAAGAATGTAGAACTTGTCACCGGCTTCTGAATATCCGTCGTCGCCCTCGAAAACAACAGCACATTTGTGAAGAAATATATTGTTTCATGCGTGAAAGAATTGCGTTACTTGACTGCTTTGTACAATCACTTAAGAACGAAAGGAATGACAGATATTTGGTAATAGTTTTTGATTGTGAGACTCGACTATTAGACGTAGATGCTAATGAAAAGGGGCAATGGAGCATAAAGTGATCTTGGTTTGTGCATTTCATCGCTTCAATCAATACTGGAATGAAACAAATGCAGGAGTTCCTTGTGATAATTGTGGATATCAAAGCAATGGTAATAGTAGGGACTTTATTTTCAAGACGATGGAAGACTTTATAAATCATGTATTAATTTCAAGAACTAATTTCAGAAGGTAGTATGTCTTTCACACAACGGATCGGATTTTGACATAATACTGGTTGCGAGAAACTTGATTGAAAAAAAACACAGGGAAAAATATGCAATATATCACAAATGACCAGAAAATTGTTTAAAATGACCAGAAAATTGTCTAAATTTGGAAGAAAATAGTATAGCCATTTTTCCACCTTTAGGATGCCAGCACCGAGACAAAGTAAAAAGGTTTTGCAATGATTAGAGTATTTGGCACATCCTACAGGTAAAAATTCAAACATAGTGCTAATGGAGGAGAAGAAATAGTTGGTCCTTACAAGGTAGATGAATATTATAAAACAGAAGAAACAGGAGAAGTTACTATGTCAGAATTCCATGGTTGTTTTTTCAAACACATCCACAGTGTTATCCTAGCCTCCGCCATGCTTAAGTATATGGTGGAGAAAATATTCAACAACAGTATGATCGCACCATGAAAAGGGCATAATATATGCGCAGTTTGAAAAACACAATCTTCCTCGAAATATGGAAATGGTAATGGGATAAACAAGTGAAGCAAAACAAGGACTTAAACAGTTTATTAAGACCAAATGCGCAAATCTCTATGATGGACTAATTCCGAAGCTTGCATTTAAAGGTGGTAGGACAGAATTTTTCGTAGTTTGTGTAAATGCGCTGAAAATCAAACAATTAAATATCTCGATGTTACAAGCTTGTATCCATGGGGAAGCGCTGCCAGTAGAAATGCAACGCGTATACAAGAACAATTTTCCAAAACCGGAAAAGGTGCACGGACTTGTAGGTTGCAGTATCCTTCCAGCAACTAATCTGAAACTTCCAATATTGCATTTTACATGTAATTCAAAATTACTCTTTGATCTGTGCAGAACATGCATGAAGGAACTAATAATAACGACTGGCACCATACAGAAAAATTAAAGGCATTCAGGTTAACTTTTGCCACACGAGAACTTCATTAAAGTATTAAGCGTGAATGTGAAGTAAAAGAAATACACGAAATGTGGGAATTTAAAATGCAATCTGGATTATTTGAAAAGTACGTGGGAAGTTTTCTCACAATGAAGCAGAAAGCCAGTGGATTTTCTGTCGAATGTAAAATAGAAGAACAATAGCAACAGTACATTAAAGACTATAAAGAACATCAAAACATCCACATGAAGTATAACAGCATTGAAAAAAATCCTGGCCTGCGTTATATTGCTAAATTGTTTTGAATTCCCTGAATGACAAATGGGGACAGAGCACAGATTTACCAGAATCTAAAATTTTTGAAGATAGTGCATCATTTATGAACATTATGCTTAATCCAAATTACGAACTTTCAACAGTAACACCAGTAGGACCAAAATGTCTCCTTGTGACCTACAAGGATAAGGAAAAGGAAAACAAACCACTGTCGTTTTCCAGTGTTTCTTTGGCAGCATTTATTACATTATGGGCACGTCTCCAGCTGTATGAATTGATGGACACTGTAGGATATGATAAACTCTTGTATGTAGATATCGATAGATTCATGCATATCTATAATAAAAACGAGATGCCACCCCTGGAAACTAGAATGTACCTTGGAAAATTAACCAATGAGATCCCTGATGGCTGGTACATGTATATGTTTATTGGTTTAGGGTCGAAAATTTATGCGTATCGCATACAGGAAATTTCATCCAGAAAAGTCAAAGATATTTTGAAAATTAGAGGCATCACTCTAAGCTACAGAAATAAAATCGAAATTACCCTTGACTATTTCTATGACTTGATCACAGAAACAACACAAAAGAGAATAATTTCCCCCAATTTTCAGAGAACACCAGGATTAGTAATTGTGTCTAAACCTGAAACCAAGACCCATCAGATAACCACCAGTAAACGGCGAATTATTCAAGACATTACAATCACCGACTACAAAAACTTTACTCTATGGCTACAGACATAAAAAATTTTAGTAGTCCAACTTGTCAATATAAAAAAGAAGAATATGTATTGGAACTATTCATTTCAATTCAAGGTGTTGCCGTTCCAACACCAGTGCACAATCATGGTCAGTGGCTTCTCAAAATCAAGAGAACTACATTCATTAATAAACTGTTAAAATTTAAAGATAACATGTTTAGTACTAAATTCAAAGAAATCTTTTGGTGCTATTGCTCTGTGGTTCCATACTTTACTGCGAAAATGTTAGATTTCATCAAGGTATACCCAATATGGGAACATTTTAAATTCAACCGAATTCACTGATTATTGTAGACGATTTAATGTATGAAACAAATACGGATATAAGCAACCTGTTTACCAAATACAGTAATCATAAAAGTATAGCTTTCATCCTCATGTTCGAAATTCCAAAAGGCAAACATTCCCGTAATATTTCATTAAACAGTCATTATCTTATAGTTTTTAAGAATCCACGTTATAAACTACAAATCGAGTACCTAGCAAGACAAATTATTTCACGTGTTAGTAAGGGACTGGTGTGTGTATTTGAACAAACAACAGTAAATTCAAATAGTTATCTCCTATCTGATTTAACGCAAAATATCCCCGAAGCATTACGAATCCGTACAAATATTTTTCCCGATGAAACCAGGTATATTTATGCGCATGTAAAAGAACTGCATACTCACATAACGTTCAGTTGACGTTAGGATGTGGAGCTTAAAGCATTAAAAACAAGAGGTCAGTCGTCTTTGCAGATGTAAGGGCAACCAACGAAACCGATTGTTAGAAAAAGCTTCAGGAGGTGTGTTATTCAAACCATTGCACAAATAGCAAAAAATACCATAAATGGAAACATTCCGTTAAGTACACATCAGAAAGCAAGATTACGTCAACATAAAAGGACGTTGCGTGCATCGCCCTTTGCAAAGTCCAGTATTAAACGTAGACGAAAATTATTATTACAAAAAGGATGGGCATTTTTACCTTTATTGCTGGCATCAATATTAAGTGCAGTGGCCGGAAGTCTTTTCAATCAACGCTTGAATTAAAAATATATATATATAGTTTTGGAGTAAGCAACAGCACTATTGGCATCATCAGTAAAATCCCAGGTGTCACACAAACCCGATTAGATTAATAAATGTAAAATGTATTAACACGTACGGATATAATGCCACAGGAAAAAATGGAAAATGTACCAAAAGGCATTGCATAGATACTTGGGTCATATTCCACCAAGAAATTAACACATTTCACTACCTCTCGTGGAATCAGATGTCACAGCAAAATGTATTCCTAGAAATGCATTATTTCAGCTCAATTTAGATTTTGTTCCTAAAACTCTCAGTCGAAAAACAGGAATCTTATTAAATCTAATGCACACATGCAATCGCATAAGTTGGAATCCATCCTGTGTAATAACCATTGAAAATACTACTGTCCCAGGACCTAATATTATTGATCTTGTAAATGAAGGGGCAAGAAAACGAAAACCACGAAATCCTTTTGACATACAAAAATTATTGCAGGAAATTAATATTCCAAATTAATTATTTAATATTCAATGTGGTTCAGGTGCAGCTTTGTTTAAGGAACCATTCGTAATTTAATAAAAAGCAAAAGACTAAAAGTAAAAAAAGCAAAGAAACGTAATTCCACCACAATTTTAAAATTTTTTAGATTTTATAAAAAGTAATGATGTCGTTATTCAAATTGTATTATACGTATTCTGATCCTGTATCTCAAGCAAATATTGGAAAATTAGAAGAAAGAAGTGCAGCATAAAAAAAGTTAAAATGATTAGCATCACAAGATACATAATTACATGCTCCCTTACGTAAAAACCTTCTGCGAAAACAATATTATGTGAGTGTTCCAAATAAAATACTACAAATAAATTAAGCAAATATGCAAAATGTGTCAAAGTATAATGATTTGTACAGATACATTTTATGTTCAATCGATGCTTTCTCACGGTATGCAACATGTATTCCTGTCAAGAATAAAACGGGTCCTGTTGTAGGTGAAGCCATTACCAAAATTTTAAAATCGTTGAAACTACCATTAACACATTGTCAAACGGATTTAGAGACGGAAGTTTATAAACAGCACTTGGAACCCATATTTGTAAAGTATGGTGTGAATCATTATAGTGTTCATTCGGAAATAAAAGCAGCAATTGTGAAACGATTTTTTCGTACATTGATGGATAAAATATACAAGAACTTTACGTCAAAAAACACATACAGGTATATTCACGTATTAGACTATCTCGTACATAGTTATCATAATAGTCCGTATTTTGCGATTAAGCCTGAACCTACTGACGTTTCAGATAGAAACGAAAACCAAGTATGGCAATCCTATACGAAAAAATCCAAAAGCAAACCTAAATGTAATTTACAATACGGAGACTATGTTCGTGTAAGTAAATATAAACATTAATTGGAAAAGGGATACTTACCCAATGGTAGCGTGAAATCTTTATGTTGACAAATGTTAAGAAAGTAATCCTGTCATGTACAAAATCAATGATTGGAATGGTGAACCCATAAAGGGAAGCTTTTACAATCAGGAACAAGTAAAAAGAAATTGTACCTTATTGAACAAGTAGTTAAACGAAGAAAAGGATGCGTCTATATAAAATGGTTAGGATATCCACCAAGTATGAATAATTGATTACGACGAGAAACTATTCAGCATCATGACATTATCCGAGCATGTTACTGAATTTTATATAACAGTAGAGTGAGGTCACCTTGTCTCAAATTAGGCACCTTGGCCTCAAATTTCGGAACCAGATATAGTTACTATTTGGAACTAGATTTAGTTACTTTTTATTCTCTTTTACGGCCATTATTTTTAATTGTAAAAAAGTAGTATTATTTTGTAAAAGAGTATCAGCACTTTTTCCAACCCCTATTTAAAATGGCATAAAAGGCAATGAACACATTTTTTCACTCCCTACGACGCCTTGAGCACGGCACCCCCCAAAATTCACTTGGGGGTTCTTTTGAATTTAATTACAATTGAATCTATTTCATAAAAGACTATGAGCGATATTATAGGACCCAGCAATCGTTGTGTATTTGCTAAAGACTATGAGCCATTGTATATGGGAGCCTAATGGTTCACAATTTGTCAAATTGTCGTCAGATCATTACCAAACTCTGGATTTAGGTAGATTATAATGAAAAACGATAGGAGGTTGTCATAATGGTGGTATGTTTCTATTTTTTTGTGATATTTTAAGCCGTTTTCGAGATATGGGGGCTAATTGTCTAAATTTGGATTTAGATCGATTATGATGAGGAACGACAAGTCTACAATCTATCCCCTATTTAACATAGAAGAGATTACATAGCCAATGGGTTTACAAGCACAACACAGAGGTTAAGGGCCATCCCCTATTTATAAAAGACTACGGTAATTTTTACAGCCCCTATTTAACATAGCAGAGATTATAACAGAAATTTGAAGTTAGTTTCTATACCCCACCCTATAAGCTAGGCAAAGGTTAAATATATCTCGTAAACGGCTAGACATACTGAAATTCTGTTTTCACATTTGGTACGTGGGCATTAAGTACTATCTCGAGGTCAAAGGTTAAATACGAAAAAATATAAATACAGTTGTTGTTGTTGTTTATTTTCCTCAGTCATTAAAAAACACACACTGTTACATAATAAACCAAACCTCTTCGCTACAGGACATACACACATACGGAAATGTTAATCCCGCGCCATTGACCATTGTCATAAAGGAATAAAACGTAATGTCGTTAACATTCGTGTTGGCAAATTTACTTAAAAATGCTTGTAGCGAATAGCTAGATGCACGACATGCAAAATATAGAAAACAATAATAACCACAGTGTTGAGATAAATCATCTCGAATACGTCTACTATTCCATGTGTAGAATAAACAGTTTTGTTTTAGAAACCTTATATGACACGGAATATATTTCGGCAGACCATAGCTGTCCATGTACTCGCCATGGCCCGTATAACATATATAAATAGCAACCCAATGTTCACTAGACTTATGACTAGGATCAGTATTAACAATTAGTGCTGCAGGTAGAGTATGAATAATGCGAGGTAGTTGATCTGCAGCATACACACCCGTAAAATGATCAGCAGGCAAATTCTGCTGTAATGCCTGCTGGAGTTCAATAGTATTTAACGTTCTTCTTCTTCTACTACTTAATCAGGATATATTTTTCACTGGAAATCAATTTCCAGCTCGGAGGAGGATTCACCGTAAATAACAGCTGTTACCGGCGATTGTAGGGCCTGCTTAAAATGTATGTGATGCCACACTGGCAATTGAATCAGGAGTTAAATGAAACACTAATAGAGTATAACCGTTAGGATACTCGGCAAGCGAAATATTACCTTGATTAGAATAATAAATACCAGAACCTATAAATAGTGTAGAATATGGTTGAATATATAGCTTATTATCAAAATCCGGCTGTAGTGGTTTAGATGGCACCGGAGTTCCGTCGAAGTACAAAATAAAGAATGACATACTGAAATGTATAAAATTAAATGGATTTGTAGTGTAACTACCATTATATGCTGTAGTAGATACAAACCCAACAATAATACGTTTAGGTACCAGTCCAGAAAACAAATCTGGGAGTGTGGTATCCATAATACCTTGAGGCAGAGTCTCAGTGTTCACCTGCACCTTTGTTATAGGATATTTCGATCTATATTTAGGATTTTGTAAAATTTCATTTTGGGCTATTTTCTCCACGGGCGATACCTCAACTTTTCTTACAAACATTGTTGCATCGCTAATTAGAACTTTCCCCTCAGCGCCGACCTCACCCATGAGACAGAATTACTTTACTGTCATATTTTTCCGTATCTAAATTATGCATATGCTGAAATGTTATATTATCTTACCTGTTCGCTGGTTAGCAAGAATTCCACGAAGTTTAATTACATGGTCGGTTTTACCTGTAGCTACCTCTTCCACTTGGTAGGCATAATGCTTCGGACCAATACCAAAGAAGATTCTGATATCCCATCTTTACTGTTTTTATAATTCTCGGATATTATCAAAAGCAGGTAACAGTTGCATCATCACGACATTTAATATATATATATATATATATATATATATATATATATATAATTCTATCTGTAACACAAATCTTTCAATACCGAATATATCCATCAATTCATATAACTTAAGTCTCGTCCAAGAGGAAATGAATGCCGCTACAGTTTTGTTCGTGAATTCGTATTTCGTGTTCTCGTTTTCCAAATCTCGGTCTAAAATGAGTTTTTCGCCTATAAGGACAACTTTTGACCTTTAAGGTGTGATGAATATGCAATTGCTGACAACCTTGGCCTGAGAGAAATCTGTCTGCTGTCCCCATTTTTTCAATGAACAATTTCAAATTGTTTCCAAATTGTATCTTAATCCTTCAGTTTTTTATTTTGTCATGTACAAGATTAATTCCTTATTCACGGCTATAATATGCAATATACTGCTGTTTTTGTTCCTAATTTATATAGTCCTTTGGAAAACTACTGGCTTCCCTTTCCACTTTTACAAACGTGTTGGCATAGGGATTGCAAAACCCTTCTGTCATTTGCATTTCCAAAATTTAATAGCTGTCAAGAATCCCATAGCCCTTCTAATCGAGTCCCTAGCAGTACCTCTGTAGGAATTTGATAGTTGACGACATTTCTGTTCATATTCATGGAGAACATGTTAATTGAATAAAAAATGAGGCGTCCCGGGCATAACTTCAGAATAAGCCATATTCAAAAATGGCCGATTGACGCCCGTCAAGGTTCACAGACATGCACTTTGGCGACCCTTATGCCCCTTTGAATAATCCGATTATCATAAGTGATACATCGTTGGACAGTCCATGTAACACAGATTCGAACAATATATAACTTTTGACCATAGTATCTAAATTGTAGAAGAAAATGAAGAAGAAGAAAAGTAGGGAAAATCGTTCTTTTATTCTTGGGAAGTTGGCAATACCGACGCTTACCGTACGCCGACAAAATATCCAGAGTATACCTTAGACATTTGTGTAAAACATACACAACATGCAGATCGGTGTGATACAAAGTAAGAGAAAAATCAGAAATTAAATATTGCCAATAGAGCACATTTATTATTAGGTTTATGGAGCTCCCTCCTCTTTCTCCACTGTTCTCTATTACCCCTACGCAACTGAAATTAATTTGTTCATATGTAATTGAATTTCGACTCCTAAATATTGTAGCGTCATATATGGGAAAACAATTTAACATATAACCTATGATATAGTTCACAGATCTATTCACAGTAATCAAAATGTTGTGACACTTGATATTCATTTGTTGTCCGTATTAGCACAAGTCATGGAGCATGTACAAACTGAAGAGCATATAACACTTTCATGTTTACAAGCACATCTCGTATTAGAATAACCACTTGTACACCCGCAATATTGTAGAATCCTGTCAGGAATGAAATATATGTTCTGTACAGGCATTAAAACCCCATCGTCAAAGTATCATCCATATTCCACTGGATTTAGCCTGTTTTGAGGTGACATGACTGATGCACATGTATGAACAACATAATAACAACCTTTTAGATGAGTAGACAGAGAATGTGATGTAGGAGGCAGTTCATTCACTGATTGCAACAAGCTTCTGTTGTACATGGAACATTTCAACTCATCAAAGTTTTTCCTTCACACTTTGGTTTAACAACTTTAACAAGGAATTCTTCAGCTTGAGAAAAAGTCTTCTGATCCGGTGGAAATGATAGCCTGAATTCTTGTAAATAGATTTCAGGATGTGCTTTTAAGGCTGATGTTTTAGAGCCAATGTTACCAGTGACATCTGAACCCGTTAATATATGAAGAGGAAGTAAGGAATTACGAAAAGGTTGACCTAAGCGTTCGGCTAATGTATGAATGGGAATTGTGCTGTTCGCTGACTTCATCAACCAAAGTTCCTGTAATCCATAAGAAATCATCAACTGATAAAAGTTCAGAAGCAATATGGCAACATCCGTATCAGATGACATTACAACGATTATCTATATCCTTTCCTGTAAAGCATGGATGCACTGTGGTATAATTCTAAGATCTGCTTCCTCAATGTCTAATTCCAATTCAGAATGTGGTTTGCTTACAGAATTACAAATGGATATCGCTGGGCTCCTTTAAGAATTTGTTGTTGTACCACTGATGTATGTTGGAAATTCTAATTCTTGGTCCTTTGCAATTATTGTATCTTTAATAAACATTTTGGGCGTCTTCTAGGAACAAAGAGCGTTTCTTAACGATTTCAAGATTCCTATAGCTCTTGGTGTTCTCTTGCAAAGTATTTTTTTTTAACTTAAGATTATGTATCTTTTGCTGAATGGTCTTGTTTAAGTCTTGGTTCCTTCAGTCTTTCAATAGTATCAGACAGCAGTTTAGATTCATTTACAAATATATCAGGATGAAAATCTTCGTAAGTTTTGACTCCTCTCCCTAGAAAACGCAACATTAATTCTGCATCTTCCGAATGAACAACTTCTTTAGTCACAAAATTATGCAACTGTAGAATTCGAGAATGTGGTAAGTACAGGTTGCCACTATGAGTCTGCGTAAATCGTAGAATGGATTGAACGTGAGATTCTAGCTGAACTGCAAGACTCTCTGTCAGTTCATGCTGTAAGTCAAGCTAGTAAGTGACCAGTGTGGTATTAGTCAATTCCCTGAAAGTATTGCGTATAGACAGAACTTCATGGTAAACTAATTCCCATTCTGCAACATATATTTTAGAAGTGTTACCATGTGTAAAAATCCATTCCAATAACGAACCATTTCGTTTTTTCCATGCAGTCTGAGACAAAAGCCCTTAATTCATGACGAAGGGCAGAAATTAAATCGCTCAGCTTTTGATATTGTTTATGAGCACAAGAAGTTGTTCCTATTATGCACTTCATCTAAGAGGATTCTTGCCTCCTGTAATTTTAGAAACTGTTTCCCAAACTTCTGAAAAAATGTTTTCATTGCATACGTTCAATAGTATCTGCTACCAATAAAAATGCTTTCAACTAGCGATTGTAGTTGTTACCTTTTAGAATTGATGACATAATGTTGACACCGAATATCCTATTCTCTGTAAAAGCGTGCTCAATTCCAGTTCCTGGCAAATATTTTTCAATGCATTTCATAACAATTTTGGACATGTGGAATGATCCTAACATTAATATAATATCTTTAAATTCTTCTGGGTTCATGAGTTTTATAATGCAGCAGTATGATAGACTCTTTCATCACAAACAATTGGTAGTGCTTCTTGACGCAGCTGTTTCCTTATGTCTTGGAAATTCTTCATAGATGTATATACAGCTGCCTCATTCGTTGCAGGTTATGGAATAATTGGTTATGGAATAATTGCGGTCTCAGCATCCCCCTTCCGTTTAGCGTCCTTCTTGC
>JAGDQP010038608.1:0-18089 GCA_022664845.1 Lepisma saccharinum
TTTTTTTTTGCTTAAGAGAAAGTCCAAGTAAAGAAGACAGTCGTCGCTGTTGGTATTGTTGCGTTCCCTCATCTTCCATGTTCAGTTTCTTTTTTTTGCTGTCGGAAAGACTTTTAGTTCCTCTCCTCTTTACCCATTACGTCCGGCGAAAAATTGACCAAGCAGGGTCTTTGTTGAGAGCCAGGAATGGGAGAAATCGACGCTCATATATATACGCATCGTGAGTTCCCACGGTGGTCAGTCTAACAGTCAGTCGAACGTGGTCGGTCAGTCAGTCCGTCGTCTCTGATTATTGAACTTGGAGCAGATCACTTCCATGTCGCGGCCCTGAGAGGGAATCACTCTGGAAGCCTCCAGATGAGCCAGGAGCGAGAGATGTCTTCAGTACAGCTAGCGGTCTGGGTAGATATAAATGCGTACTGAGATGTATAATTTAAGCTTTTGGAAGGGCTCACAAGTTCGAAAGTTTTTATTCCCCGAAAATAAGCGCGACGACCCCAATTTCAACAACTATTGAATTGCGGCTTAACTTTTTAATACAATTTTTTGTTCAAACTTCGGGAAGATCGAGATCGATATTATTTTTTTTTCATAACTATGGATGTATTTGCGTAAATTTCATTTATTACTTCTTTTCATGAATTCGCAAATGCGAAATCGATGAAGAATATTGTATCTGGTCCGGTAATTCAGGGAAGGGAGTACTGGGGGCCTATCGGGTCACTTCAGTGCTATTGATTTGACTAAACCCACCCAAGGTCATTTAATTTTTGTTGATACTGGACTACTCGTCCTTTATCCTGGGTGTCATGTTAACTGTTTCTCACTCCCTAATGTCCAGATAAAAATTCCCACGTGAAACAACAGAAAAAGAGGAGAGGATAATTAATTATTAACTATATTCTAACGAAAGTCATGCGATATTTTAATTGAAAACTCGAGAATAATTCCTTTGTCTAGAAATATATTTCAGGAAAGGGAGTACTGGAGGCTTATTCGGTCTTTCAGTGCTATTGTACATTCCAAATCCACCCATTGGCCTTTGTTGTTTTTGCTGATATCTGACTGTTCGTCCGATATCAAGGGTGTAAGTAAGATAAGTCACTCCCTGAAACCAAGACAAAGTTTTCTCAAGACAAAGAAGTAAAAAGCAAGATTATTAGAGAACTCAACGTATTATTTTTCTTTAGCTGAAAAGAAATTTCCAATTGCTTAAAAGAGATCATTAACAAGAAGTTTTTTTTTATGAGTATAGCTAGATTTGAGCCTGTTTTTTGTGGCCATCAAGTTTTTTGCTATGAATCTGATTGTACCTCTTCAGTTCTGCTCCTGCTACCAGTAGGCTTTCGGCGGTAGATGGGCCAAAGCAACTTTTTTTTTTCTTTTAGTACGAGTAGGCTGAAACGGTACCAGATTCCAAGCGTTATATTTTTTTTATAGAGTCCAGGATTAGGCGACTGAGGCCTGCTCGGTCTTGGTTTAGAATCTCCTAAAGATTACAGGGGTCTCTGACCTCTTTTTGATTTTGCCTGTGGAACTCTGGGTCCCAGGATAGCCCGATATGAAAATAGGACTGTTCGTCCTAGCGTCGAACTCTCGCGTTTTAGCATTTTCTATTGGGGGAGATTTTTCATAAAGCTTATACAGCAAGTTTTTCCAATAGAGACCAATTTCTTCTCCATTAGAGCTGTCGATGACTTGTTAGAGAGGAAGAAAAATACGAAATTAGCACGAAAATAAATACATTTCTTCTACTTGGAAAAGAGAATTTGATTTCTGTGTAGCAAGCCTGCCTAGGACCTCTTATTTTAGTTATATTCCAGTGTAAGATATATATATATATATTTTGAGTTATTTTTTTTGCAGCCTTAATTATTCTCTCAAAATCCGGAAACCCCGATTTAGTTATGTGCTTTTCACTCGAACCTTACTACGAAGTTGCATAGCTGGACGTTAGGTTGATTTATATTTAAGTTGTGGTGTGGGGAGAAGCAAACTCCACAGGGGTAGAAAGTTGTATATATATATATATATATATATTGATTGACTGGTGCCCGAAATCACTCTGCTACAAGAAATATTATTGGTTTGCGCCGTCCTTGTGTCAATCCAAGGACATACCCTTTTTGGAGCGAAGTGATCGTCGAGGGACATCACTATTCAAGATTTATTCTCAAACCCTGGCAGGACTAGTTCCTCGAGTCGGAGAGAGAGCCAGGGGAAAGCCCCACACGCCGATATCGCTCCCTCAAACTAGGGAGTAAGTTCGTCTACACAACAGGCTTGTGTCACTGGTGGAACGTTGGAGAAGGACCATACAGTGTGATGGAATGTACTTCGCCTAATAGACTTCTGTGGTACAGGGGGAGACGGGTGCTACACATTATTCATGAAAACGCTCCGAACATATGACTCACCCTGGTATATAGCAGCCGTAGTTCGCTTGGTAGAGCGATACTTCGACATTCAGAATGTCCTGTGAACGATCTTAGCGACATCCCATTCTGACTG
This sequence comes from Lepisma saccharinum, assembly GCA_022664845.1. Lineage (NCBI taxonomy): Eukaryota > Metazoa > Arthropoda > Insecta > Zygentoma > Lepismatidae > Lepisma > Lepisma saccharinum. The sequence continues at coordinate 2,512 of JAGDQP010038608.1, forward strand.
AGGTCTTGGCAGGGTTACTTGTGTCATATCATGTAAATGCCGGGATAGTACCTACTCATTACTCCCTGACGGACATCTTCCAACATCCTCTGCTCCACCCTTATTCAATCCTCAGCCTGAGTTGCCTTAAAGACATAAATAAGTTCAATTATTGAATCATAATAAAAATTATAATAATAATAGTAACAATCGGAACGTCATTTGATAGGCGAGCACATTCAGGTCTTGCTGCCGGTAGGGCTGTGCAATTTATCGATATATTGATCGATATTTTGAAAAATTGAAATATTGATAAATTTCGATATATCAAACGATTTTTCGTTTTTTTTTAAAAAAAATCTGCTTTTTACTTTCTACGATTTTTCTTTTTCCTTTTCAACATTTTTTCGATATTCTATTCTAGATTTCCAATTATATTTCGATATCAACAATATTCGCCTATTGCATGATGACATGGGAAACAGGCAGGTACAAAATCTGGGATAAATAGATAATGCCAATTCCCAAACATCTCCTGCAGAATCTTCTGACCTCCTCGAGCTTTCCCACGACCCAACTCTGTTACATTACCGTAGACAAAACAGCACAGAAATGTGAACGCTGTTATCAGTCAGTGGTGGAAGCAAAGGGAATTCGCTGTGGTAATACAAAAGCACCATATCGTCGCAATATCCCCTGTTATAGTTTCATCTTTGACCAGCTAAGTGAGTTTTATGTTCTTTTTTTATCACATTTCATTTTGCTTTCTACTTATAAATGATTGCCTCCGTTGTTTCTTGTTTCAACAAAATAATATAGCTTATAATATCAGGTTATTATTTTTTCTTCGTTTTTCCATTTAGAATTTGTTTTAGACTCTTTCATAGCAAAGCCATAAGTATTTGAATTTAGGCCCTATATTATTTAATTTTAAGCCTTTTTGGAAACTTTAGGCTGAGGCCAAATGAATTATGATGGGATGGGTTTGTAAGATAAAGACAGTGGAAAGAAACGGGAGAACCTCTAGTAAACCCACGCACAAGGTATTTTTCCACCACAAAACTCACATGGCATAATCCGGGATCGAACCGATGACCACACGCACCAGAGGTGAGCGCTCTACCATTGAGCCACACGAAGCTATAAGAAAAGGGATCATATATAATCGTCCTGTCCGTCCGTCTTTCTGATTCCAGAAACTAAAACTCAAGAACTACAAATTGTAGAGGCGCTTGAGATGTCGTTAGGGAGAAATTAATTTGTTTCCCAAATTGTCAAACTCGAATATGCAATTTTTCTGACGCTCTTTAATAGAATCATTGATTTAGCAGTAATGTATGACACAAATTCAAGTTTAAAAATTATAGTAAATTATAGAATGATAGTAAATTATGTATTCAGAAAATTGAAGAAGGCAACCTAGAATTTATATTAATGATATTTATATAATTTGAGTTATTTGTTTTTGAGTTGCCCTCACATACTTCCTGGGGAGGGGGGAGTCAGATGTGGAGTTTTTAGTGAAAAATGTTATCGCTCAAAATAAAGAAATACGCGTTTCAGCAGTTCCTCATATTTATATTCGTCCCGAAAATACATGTGTGCTAATAAGGTAAAGCTATCCTCTGTGCGACACGCACGCACCGTGAACGGTGCATGGGGTATGTGGAGGTAGCGCTCCACAATTTCTTGACCTACGGAACGAAGTGAGGTGGGATGGTCAGTCCCACGCTCGACCGCCTTTACCTTCCCAAGAATACCAAGGACACTCTGGTACTCAATTTGATAGCAGGCTCAGTGCACCTCAGAGCGCCAGGCATGGGAACACTGCGAGTAAAGTCTCCAGTGTCCTGGCCGGGATTTGAACATGGCCCACCCGATTCATGGTCAGACGCGCTACCGTGAGAGCTACGGCGACTCCAATACATGTGTGGTAACAAATTTAATGGACACTCTGTATAATAGACTTGATAATGACCCAATTAACTCAGTATACCATACAAAAATCCACGGTAAAATAATTGACGTTCCTTGTCGTCACATAAATTAATTTAGTATAAAGATCCCATGATTAAAATTTTGTCAAAACACACTAACACAAACGATAGCTTTTTTGAGAGGATGCAGTGGGTAGGCATAATCCTTGATCAAAGAAAGAAATTAATAGTCCCTCTAGTTGAGTGAAAGGAAATAAATCGTAAGTGCAGACTTCAAATATCAAATTAAATTTGTAGATATAATGTGTAGCTTAGGTAACCTTTGCACGCAGATGTGTTGTCTGGCACACACACACACACCATTAAGTCGAGAGCTGATTAGGGTGTTTTTTTTATTTTTTTTTATTTATTTTTTACTTAAACCTGCACATTATCACGGGAAAACTACGCAACACACGAAGACTGATTCCAAGCTAAGCAAAACATTAACAACTAGTTTCAGTTAGTGCTTAGATAAGAAGTGGTGACTATATAACCATTTGAAAACAAATTTTCTTCCAGAAATCCGTAAGTTTTACCAATAAATATATCAATATATATATTGCTTTTTAAAAGTTTCACTGATCGTGGAGCGGCGGTGCTTCAGCGGTAGAGCGCTCACCTCTGGTGCGTGAAGTCCCCGCCTTGTGCCATTGGATTTTTTAGGTTATCTCGGGGTTCATCAGTTTGCTCCTACTTTCTTCATTCCACCATTTCTCCCGTCATTAAGTTGCTAAGCCAAGGCTGCCTAAAGGCCTTAATTTTTTTACATCATAAAACAACACTCCTATGTATATTGACACAACGTGGAAATCAGCGCGACAGAGGAGGTAGTTACAAAATAAGTAAATCCATATTTAAATTGTACTTAATCGGATCGCGAAACAAATGCTGATAGTTCAAGTGACAGGAAAAAATACTACCTGTAGCGTAATTCTGGCTTCACATAACATCTGACATAGGGATAACCAAATTTTTTCGACCAACCAGTAAACCGAAATTGATACTTTTACACACAAATATTAATGTTAATATTTAAAATTGCATAATGATATTGATAGTAAAGATTATACAGAGGTGGGATATTCGGTTGAGTGCTTGCTACGTAATCTCGAGGTCATTTCCTGGTGAATCTTATTTATTTAAGGACGTTAGACATTTTTGGCTCAGGTCGAGGATCTGGAAGGTATGGGCCTTTCTTAAGGTGCCATATCGGCATTCGCCTGGTGAAATTGCGGGGTTCGAAACCGTGTCCCTATCCACTGCTGATTCAGAGTCCGCAATGTTACCGCCTGGACCACGAGAGTTGAGTATTGATCCACGGTGCCTGCATCCTTACTGAGGTTTTCTCTGGTATCAATCCGCCACAACAGAAAAAAGAAAGCTTCAAATTTAGGTTCATAGACCTTGATTTATCTGTCCGTTTTTAACTTTATAATACTTCAGCCTCACTATATGGTATTTTTGCAATGGGTGTAGTTAGATCACATATTCTACACCCTAAAAAAAGCAATTGCAGGAACTAGTTTGAAATTTGAGTTTAAATGCCTTCAATTGAATTTATTTATGAGCTTTAGGTATCTCAGATTCAAGCTGGGATAGGGTGGAGAGAGAATGCTTGAAGTATAGTCGGCCAAGGCCTAGTTAGTAGGTACCACCCCAGAATTTAACTGATATGACTGAGGAAAATCCTGGAAAACATCAGAATATGCGGCCGCTGGGATCGTTCCTAGGACCTTCCAATTGCTAAGCCAATGCTCTACTAACCAGAGCTGAAATGGGTCACTGGCTCAATTGGGTCATTGAGGTCAAATTTTGGACCGGGTCACCGGGTCTAGTCTTCGGCCCAGGTTTGACCTGATTTAGGAGCGGTAACACTGGGGACAAAGATGTTTTTTTTTATTAATGCCTTGTATTTGAATTGTGTTCCTTTCAGGGGCGACCAGGACCGAAGATGTTACCCCGGAGCACGAAAATTCGACGTCGAAATTTCCAGTTATATTTCGTAGACCGGGTCTATCTGGTCATTCGGATCAAAGTTCGAACCGGATACCTATGTTCGTGTCAGGCCGAGTCAGTAACCTATTTCAACACTCTACCAAGTGAGCTACGGTCGCTCTGAAGGGAATACCTTGATTTAGGAGGCTGGTTTCAATCTAGTATGGTTAAAACATTTTACAATAGTTTTGCACTATATGCACTAAGTCTGTATGGTATGTTAGCGCCAAACTCACCTGAGCTACCTTAATTTACTGTACCGCTTTCGATTTGGTGAGGCCACAATCTTTTCATGTGGTATATAAATACAAATGTGAGATCAGTTTCTTTTTAACTGCTTTTGTTTAAGAGCTAGCGTGCCATAACCTCTGAGTTCATATAATGCAAAAATAACATGTTGAAAGGTTATAGTCTTACCAGATTGAAGACGACTAACCAAATCAATGTATCTAAACCCAAATCAGAAGTCAGTTTGTCTTCTTCTTTTCGTTTAGACGGTAGTGTGCGTTAGAGTCTGAGTGCATGTACTGCAAAAATACCATAACACCCTTACAAAATTGAAAACGATCTCATAAATCAAGGTGTATGAAACCAAATACCAAGTATTGTATTCGAGCTCCGACTCTTTTTCCTGAGGCAGATAGTGAATTTTAGTTCTCCCGGTATAATAGGGTGAAATTAAGGCTCCTCGCTACTCCCTCCCCAACTTTTTAACAGTTTTCAAAATATTTCAAAATCTAATAGCAATATCAAACTTTTAAGATGATAGCTCTCTATTACTTACAAATTACTATGAAATACAATGGACAGCGACAAAGATTGACGTCATTATTTAATTAACAACGTATCACTTATCAATGGACAAGATCGCTGTCCATTGTATTTCATGAACTAGAGATTATCTTCTTAAAATTTTGATAATGCTATCAAAGATTTTGAAATATTTTCAAAAATGTTAAAAAGTGGGGGAGTAGCGAGGAGCCTTAATATCATAGTGTCCCCTGTGGATGAGTGGTAACGCTCGCTGTCTAGCAATCAGGGAATTCCGGGCTCGATTATCTGCGGAAACACAAGTGGTTTAAAGCCCACAATAAGCTGTAGGTCCCGTCCTTAGAACGTCATCTTCATGCGATGGAAGGTAATGGGAAACCACCATCAGCTCACTTTGTCCTACGATCATCGAGTCAGGACGTGCCTTCGCGAAAAATACCTATCATCATGACAATATCATGTTAATATCTTACCAACAAAAAGAACATTAAAACAAACAAAAGGTGATCAAGATGTGCTTTGTCTTCCAGATTTAGTGTTAAAATTGTAGCTACACTAGGCTCGATACTTTGAGATGTTATTTTATTGCCTAGATCAGGTATCTTCAATTACTGTATTTTTTCCCGGGGTCCGAATTAAAAATAATATCGCAATAAAAAGGTCTTTTGCGGGAGAAAATAGTTAGTAAAGTAAGACAGTACGGTTTGGACCTATTGCCAGTGATTCTTTCTGACCCTTTCCCCCCGATAGAGGGTGTCACCACTGCAAATTCTCGAGTACACCCCAACTTATTTGTTTTACGGTTCAAAATCTATAGATACCCTACAAAACTCTACCTACACTCAATCGTAGTTTTACACCTCCCCAAACTGAATATCCTGGCAGAATCCCTGCCTATTGGTTATAGGGTTCCCAACTGTCCCGGTTTCGGCGGGGCTAACCACGAGGAATTCTACGTCTTGTCCTGGAGGAATTCTTCTGTTCACTGAGATGGTTAAAATCCGGAATTCAATCTTCCATTTCTTGAATAATAAATAGGCTATATGGTACGTTGGTTACAATATCTGTATAAATAAATCACAGCCATATTCAATCCACCAGTAGATGAGGCCCCTCCCCAAAGGAAGGAGTTGCTCTACTGTTCCCACGCTGACCAGACGGGTTGGGAGAGGAGAGCTGAAGCTCTCACTGTAATCGCCAGTCTTTTAATCACAGCAGCTCCCAAATTGTCCTCACGATGCTGTGTCAACACCGAATTTTTTGAGCCCCCACCGGGAATCGAAGCCGGGACTGAAGTCGAGCGCGCTACCGAGTAGCCTACGCATGCATGTTTGCAACTATCGCAATTGCAAGGTTTGGCAGAGTTTGCTCAAACGAATAATGCTAAATTTTGTAAACATAACAATTGTTCTATACAAAGGCCAAGTCTCACGAAAATACAGATTTAAAAATTTGGCTGTAGTGACGACGACTGATCTTCCCAGTAAGAAAAACAAATTGTGCTCCTGTCTTATGCACGTCTTCCTCGTATAACGATTGAAAATCGTTATGCGAAGGACACGACATAAGCCACGGTAAGCTTCAGTGGTAGTGGCGCTGAGATAGGCCTACTCTCTGCTTAGTTCTACACCAAATCCTAAGGGAGAAGCATAACATAAAGAAAAGCAATGACTGAATTGTGGAATCATATAATAATAACTGCCGTCATACATAACATTTACAATTATTACATTGGAGGATAGGAAGGATTGCAGACGATTGTCACGAATATGTGGCTATGCTACTAGTTCATGTACACTGAACAGTTCGTATTTCGGCGGGAATGTAGATTATTATCACTTTATACTTAACTTATACTTGAAGTGCAGTCCATCCTGAAGGTTTTCACCACTACACAAACACTATAACTTTATACGTTGATATAGATGCACGCTGATATAAAGTTGGTTACCACACAAAGCTTTAGCCAGCTGTCGCACGTTTCCTATCAAAGGTTCGAAGCATAGTGAGGGCGAGTTAGTTCATGCATTTCGTGAGGTGTGATGTCCGGTGCCAGCGTTGCCAGGTCCTATTCCCAAAAAGTGCTGGCAAGCTGGCCTAGCTTCAATATATCAGGGGCGTAGATGTGAAACTTGTGACGGGGTTCCGGTCACAGTCTTTTCCGTGCATGTTTACAGGTTTTTTTCTGCTTTGTACTAAAAATATTTTTAAATAAATCTAAAAATATTTGACTTGATCTGATATTTTTTTCAGATCGATGCTTAGAATTATCTATAGGACCAAAATTTAGTTACCGGTATATATTTTTTTCAATCCCAGGGTTACTAAATACGACGCTGAACATGTATTTTTTTTTGTTTAAGTGGAATATGCTATAACTGAAAGTATTTGTTGTTGTTGTGATGATGATACTTTTGGAAAATTTACTTTTTCATAAAAGTATGTGTCCATGCCAGGCATGTATCCAGATGTTGGTTTTTGGGAGGGGTCCAAGTGGTTTCGGGGGGACAAGGTCTGTCTGGGCATTAATTGTATATTAAATATATACCTGAAGTTTATACTACTTTTTCCATAAAACTCTGATTTTGGGGGACCCGGACGCCTGGACTCACCCCTTGAATACGTCCCTGCTTTATACAGTATAAAAATGGAAATCAAAATCTGGAAGTTATAAAGTATAAATAAATATCAATAGTAATAAAACAAATTATGTAATGATTATAATTCTAGCTTTATTTTTTTTATTTATTTATTTTATTTTATTTTATTTTTACAAATTTCTCTGGTAACAGATGTGTCCATCGCTTCGTAAGTCGCCCCTAGATATATGATTGTTGGGAACCCTAATTGGTTATTCCGTATGATTGTTTAGGATAGCTAAAATAATAATAAACATATATATTAGGATGAATTCATACCACGATACCTTTCCTACGCAGTTGATTGTGAGACAACTTGGCTATTTTAAATCAATTATACTCAAAACATGAAATGTCCTACCAAAAATTATGGTTATCAATAGATTTCAATAATAGGTCGATAGATATACGTGTACAGTTCATGTTGTAACATGCAACGGAATCTAAATTCTAAACTATTAACCCGAGGTGGATAACGAGAAATGGCCAATGTAGATGTCAATCGTTTTCTTTTGTCTAAGTAGGAGATTGATATACAGTACATTTGAATGCATAGAGTGGCTGGATATAACCCACCCTTTAACACTAAGTTATTTTTTGGCCATTTTCATCACTGTAAATATACATAATCATTTCCTTTACACTATCGCCTTAAAATGTCACAATAGGTTATACTATTATGCATTAAAGTATTCTATACATAGTAGGAAGCTTTCACTTACCTTATTTACTTAATTTGACGTACATCAAACAGGCACATTTACCGAAAAGCAGTTTTCTTCGTGTTTTATTTATCACTAAATACAATTGCCGTTAGTGCTGTAAGAGTGCAGGGTGAATCAACCACCAATGCCATTGATATTACAGATTTCACGTTGCCAGGTTCAAATCGAAAAAAACAATCAGGAGATTTCTTTTAAAAACCAGGAGGGAGATAGTAATAGATTCTTTTTAAGGACCGGTTTTCAAGGAGGCTTACGTTGTGTGCTTTGCTTGCGATTTGGGTGAGTAGCCAATTACAGTACGTGTTTTATTGCGTGTTCTACATATTACGTAATCAAATACGTACTTCAATTGGCTACTCACTCAAATCGCAAGCAAAGAACTCGACGCAAACTTTCATGAAATCCAACCCTTACATGCAAACTCTCATTGCTTGCTTTCCGTGCGATTTGGTGACTAGCAAATTGACACGTGTTTCATTGCGTGTTCTACGTATTAAGTAATCAGATACGTACTTCAATTGGCTACTCACTCAAATCGCAATTGCAACGCAAGCTTTTATGAAATTCAGCACTTACATACAAGCTCGCGTTGCTTGCTTTCCGTGCGATTTGGGTGAGTAGCCAATTCAAACACGTGTTTTATTGTGTGCTCTACGTACCACGTAATAAAACACGTGCTTCAATTGGCTACTCACCCAAATCGCACGCAACGCAAGCTTGCATGTAAATCAGCCCTAAAGCAAAGTCTATATGAAATAATAAAGTAATGGATAGGATGCTTATTATTATTGACTTATATTTAGTCTTTCAAGGCAAACCGGATGTAGAAAAGCGGTCGTAGTTCAGTTTAATGGTAAAACGTTCCAACACATTGGTTTCTCGTTCGGGCTTCCCAGTAGTCAAACAACCTTTTTTCACAGGATTTTCCTTAGGGCTCCTCTCCTTCGATGCTTGCGTTTCTTGCTTTGCGTTCGATTTGGGTGAATAGCCAATTGAAACACATGTTACACTTACCTTACAATAAAACACGCAATAAAACCAGTGTTTCTATTGGCTATTCACCCAAATCGCACGCAAAGCAAGCAACGCAATCGTTCATCAAATTCAGCCTTTAGACACACCAGGCAAATGCTGAGAAAGTACCTTTAACTTAAACAACAGAGGCTGTCTTCTTCTACTCTAGGGTGACAAAGAGGACAATGCATATATATATATATATATATATATATATATATATTCACATGTTTATATATACATCTTTAGTACGAGCGGTCCCGGCTTCGATTCCCAGTGGGGGCTCAAAAATTTCGGTGTTGACCCAGCATCGTGAGGACAATTGGGGAGCTGCTGTGAATAAAAAACAGTGGCGATTGAGCCCTCTGCCTACCCCAACGCAGCCTGAACTAAAGATGCCAGAAGGCCTTAAATTAATTTAAAATCAGGTACAAAATGAAAAAAAAAATATCGTCCCTGTGGCTCCTCAGAAGCTCAAGACGTAGAAAAGAAGCTTTTGAACCTCTCTTTCAATTGTTCATCAATATTCCAATCCGAAGCTGCTTTGACTTTACTTATTGATTCGATAACAGTCAGCTGCTGTTTTTTACTTTTTATTTTTACATTCCTCTGGTCTACGTAGGTTTCATGACACACACGCTGGAGCTTCAAAGCTGTTAGGTTAAAAATATAGAAAAACAGGAGAAATTACATTGTAAATTAACAGTAGACTAGTAGATAGTGCAGGAAAGGAGATCTAATGTTAAAACAGTAGAGCTGGCAACGCTCAGACCTGAGCAAAAGATAATGTGTCGCTTTTAAAAACTTTAGATAAACAAAAATAATCCGTGCTTCTATTGATATAGAAAAGAAAGGATTTGGGTATTTCACCATATACACGTATTAAATTTTGTACATAAAGGAACATTAATTTTGTATAGAAACGAACGAAAGGACTTTTTTAAACTTTAGTTTCAGCAGGTAGTAATAAAAAAGGAGAAATAGTAAAGTATTTAATAATAACAATACAGAAAGGATTCCGCCAGGATTGTCAGTTTGGGGCGTTGTAAAGTCAAAATTGGGAGGGTGTAAATAGAGTTTTGTACTGTTTCTACCGATTTTTGACTGCAAAAATGTTAACGTTGGAGAGGTGGGGGTCTCTCGAGTATTTAGGAGTCAGGCAGAATCACTTCAATAAGCCTCAAATTGGAATTTGGAAACCTGGTTTGTCATCCTGTCAGCAATTTTGATTTTTTTTAAAGGTCGTTAGTCCGATCCCAGCGGCTGACCATCTTGACTGAGGTTTTTCCTAGGTCACACTAGACAAAAGCCGAGATTACGCCTTCAACAAAGGCCCTGGTCGACACCTTTCCGAATCCTTTCCCCTCCCCTGTCCCGACTGAACCTTAGGTACCTAAAGCTATAAAATTCGGTTCAATTGATGCAGGGACGTCATCCCTCAGACGAGACAAGCTTACGCTGCAACTACGGTTTTCATTTGTTTACCTATGAATTTTTGTATACAGCTAAATTATTAAACAGGAGAATATCTTCTAACGTTGAAGTAGAATTTTGATTAAGCACCTTGGCAAACTTGTGACTTTCTACGAATGTCAGCTTATGTTAAATTGACATCTCATCGCTATACCTTCAACCTACCTGATAAAGAGATAAATAATGCATATTAAACTCTTCTTCAAGGCTTGTGCATTTAGAAAAACGCTTCATAAGCACAAAAATGAAATTACTATAAATTACTTGAGCTCCCTCCATTTTCTTTAAAAAAATAATGAGAAAGCACAAATAAAAATGACAAAGAATTTAATGTAAGCTATTATAGGGATATAATGGGCTTGGATAAAAGTGTAAAAAAATGTACTGAAAGTGAGATAAATGTACTCCTTAATAGTGCTACAAAAGTACTCGAAAACGCAAAAAAAATGTTCTTGGAAATATAGTGCTTTTAATATGTTCAAATAGTACTCCGATTTATGTAGAACTTGTAATGGAACACATTCGAACACGTTCACGGCATTTTATTACAGAATTGGTATACCTTTAAAACACATTCCTGCTTTTGAAAGTGCCCTAAAAATATATGAAAGTGTTTTTTTTTACAGTGTACTTTAGAGTTGTATGATTATGTAAGCCACTAGCAATATCAGGAGTTATGGTTAATATTATAGGTTAGCTTAGGTTATGGATTGCATTATAGGTAACATGGTGTAACGTTATTTCCTTAAATATGCGTATTGAATATATATGTATGTGTGTGTGTGTGTGTGCGTGCGTGCGTGTGGGTCTAAAGTTTCCCGGTCATTCGTTGACAAAATCAAACAAACCCTATATTATTGGAATTTTTTTTAACGATATACCTGTTTGAAATACGTATATTTTTCTAAATCCCCCTGTATTCTCATTCAGACATGCGGGAAACGGGGAAGAGAGATTTTATCGTTTCTTATCGTGTTTCTTTAGGTCGAGTGCAAGAACTACTTCTGATATCAACGTGCCAATGTACTTGAAAGTATTTTCGCAGTGCTGACATGACCTAACTATTGAAGTACTGATTATGAGCCAGAAGCAGATTTCATCGAGGCAGAATAGGTTCGCTCAAGTAATCTCTAACAAGTCACCAAACGCTCGAAAAAAATCACCAGACAAATATACACACGGTGCCGCATTGTGATAATGTTATTGTATAGAGATTGAACAGTCCCTACTCGATAATATAGATGGCCAAACGGATTCGGGTTTCGGATATCCGGAACTTCGAATCCAGATTCGAGTTTCGGATCTTCGGATCCAAATCCGATTTTCGGATATCCGGATATCGGGTGTATGGAACATGGATACATCATGGAACATGGATATAGTCTTTGCTAATTCGTACGTATATTTGGGGGATTTTTTCGGCTACCAAACGATGTCTTATTTTGGTTTCTTTTACTCTTTATTTTGGAGCGTTGTCGGGGGAGAGAAGGGAAGCAGGATTATAGAAAGAGAAAAGAAATTGCTAAGTTATAAACGAATTGCAAGAGTAGTGTTATTGAAATCAGTCACATAATATTCGGTCACTAATACATATATATTGGAGTGACAAAAAGAAAATAAAGAATCAACGTCAACTTTTTCTCTTTTCAAACACTACCCTCCTCTATCACTAACCGTGACTAACCATTGCCCTGTGGCGTGCTTGTCAGTCATTACGCAATAAACATTCCGTTGTTAAAAGGAAAGAATAAAAACGTGTCCTCCTCCATCCCGTTTTAAGTATGCAGGGACGTAAAAATATACGAAACTGGTTTCTCAGATTAATTTGATTTTGGGAAATAAAGCATAGAGCTATATTTTAGAAAAAATAAAGAACGTTAAAAAATGTTCCTAGCAACTAACTTTGGACAATAAAACTATTACAATCAAATACACAACCATCACTATAAAATATATATTTCTAGTTTCAGATAGCCTACCTTGAATTAAATTGGCTTCACGTATGGCCTTTTGTGATTTTCGGCTCAGGCCCGGATGAGATGGGCAGAGGATGGGAAAGGTATTGGCCAGGGCCTTTCATAACTTCCCATCCCGGCATCGCAGGATCAGATGCATTATACTAACGAATTAAATTTTATTTATGGCCTCTATGCATCTAATGCTCAGGCCTGGGTATGGGAGGGGAAAAAGATTCGAGAAGGTGTCGGCCAGGACCTATGCTGAAGGTGCAATATCGGTATTTGCCTGGTGTGATTGGGGAAAATCTCACGCTCCACCAGTGAGCTACGGCGACTCGGTATCATAATAACGAAGTCCGAATACGCGACCGAAATTGCACGAATACATTGAACCGGATATCCGAAACCCCGAAGATCCGGATTTCGGATCCTCAGATCCGGGTTTCAGGTATCAGGATCTGGATCCGAGTTTCGGATATCCGGATCCCTGTTTTGGATATCCACACGCTTAAAAATTTACTTTCTCAAAAATGAACTAAACGCTTTATCAAAATAAATAAATAAAATAAATAAGTAATTTTTTTCTAATTTTGAGTAGCCTACTTTCTTCTCATTTCTTGATGCAGATGAGAAACAGTAAGAATTTTGGGTTTCTTAATTTTGAGAAATAACACTTTCTCAAAAATGAGATACAAATAAAAAGAAAACAGTTCCTCATTTCAAGGAAGATGCATTTTTATGTGTACGAGGGGGGTACCCAAAAGAAACCGGAATCATTCTCTGGTGCCCGGGTCCGTTGTAGTACATGCTTTCGCCGCTAGCTGCCTCTTGCTGGGATCCTTTTGCATCAGTATACCGACTAGCGTTGTCGAGTGAAGTCGTGGTGACACGTAATAAATATTTTTGTTAAGCACCTCTTTCTTGTTCGGCAATTTTTGTGATGACTGAAACCTGGAAACAACGCGTGAGGCTATGAAATTCTCTTTTCTGTTTGGGGAAACAGCTGTAATGCTTGAAACGGCTTACAAGGAAGCTGCTCTGGGAAAACAAAACTGTACGAGTGTTTTTTCGTTTTTTGCTTCGAGGCCACTTGAAGACCAACCTCGCTCAGGTGGACCCTCGACCTCCCGAACGGATGAAAACATCGCCAGAACTGGTGTGGAGTGATTATGGAAGACCGTCGCAGAACCACGGATAAATTTGTTGATTTGTTTGGTGCGCCTGGAGTTCCTGCCTACGGACTCTGAGCAAGAAATTGCAAATGAAAAGAGTTCCAGAAAAAAAAACTTGCTTCAGCAGCAGACAAAACCTTGATTGCGAAACGATTTTTAATGGAAAACAACATGATCCAGCTTTTGCACCTGCCATTTCACTCGAACTTGCTCCGAGTGACTTTGTTTTATTACCCCAAATGCAAAAAATCCTCAAAAGGAAACGTTTTGCAGATGTGGAAGAGGTGAAGATAAACGACGGAGCAATTAAAAGATATCACTTGGCAAGAGCTTCACGACTGTTTCGAAAATGGAAAACTCGTTTAGACCGGTGCGTTTCATCAAATAGACAGTACTTTGAAAGCGATTCAAGTTGTAGCACCCAAAAATAAATACAATTTTATTACAAAATTCCGGTTTCTTTTGGGTACCCCCCTCGTATATCAAGAATAAATCTTAAAAACACCTTAAATCTTATTATATCAGTTGCAGAGAATGTTTTGACTTTTGGTTCTTTTGCGCAATTTGTTGTATTCAGTTTCGTTTCTTTACAAACTAAAAGTTTGGGCAAATAGAAATCTGCCTCTCGTTTGTAACAATGATGTTTGAACAAATACAGTATCTGTGTTAAAGAAGTTAAAAGTTTCAATGGCGAGCCAAGCTTTCAGTTTGAGTATGTAAACCTAGTCATTGTAGTGCAATGCATACAATCCTAGAGACGCTTAGGAACACAAATTAGTTAAGCCCTAGGTACACTGCATTTTATCTTTATTATAAAAATCCCTGGAAAACTTCAGTCAGGATGGTCGACCACTGCGTTCGAATCCACGATCTCTCGAATGCTACGCCAACGCTCTACCACTGAGCTACGGCGACTCGATAAGTTGAACTTCATGTTCGATGCGCACACAATAATAATCACTACTACTTGGTATTTTTCTTCGAATACCGATACCTTTTGCCGAAACACGAAGGATATTAAACGGTATAGCTGATTTTACTGCTTCGATAATATACGTTAATGTCCCCCTCTAATACGTTATAGCTTTCTTTTCACGAACTTGTAATGAGACTGGCAAGATTGTGTGCTCTAGTTATCAAAACAATCCAAATATACATGTCTAAAGAAGAAAATATGTTGTGTAAACAAAGCTTTTATTGCTGGTGTTACAATTAGTAATTCCGAAAAGTTGCATGAGAAAATCACTGACCACAGTAAACGTTGATCGCACAATAGAGCAGGGTTTGAAAAAAAAAAAAAACTGGTATTAAAAAAAGCAAGCAGAGTTTCTTCTTGCTTTACAAAACTAGTTAGACCAACTGTGTTTTCCTTTTCGATACTCAACGTTTACACCCCAAATAAATTGTACCACAAGTAAATATATATAAGCATGTTATACAGTCCTAAGACACGAAAAGTCACAATTGTATCCGAAAGGCTCAGGAAGATAACAAATGACCGCTGCGCGGCACGCACGTTTTTTTTCACCCCTAAAAATACATGACTGTAATAGGACATACAGTGCACGTTGTTAACAAACTGTTGAAGCTATAAATATAACTCGGAAATCCTTGAACAGCAACTGCCTTTGGGGCTTATAGGAGACCGCATCAAACCAGTGGGCTAGTGGATCCTCGTTCGAATCCCTGCCACCTGAACTTTTTTTTTTCAAAAACATTATATTTTCTTACTTTCTGCTTTCGAAAAATGCTCTACTTCAATGAAATGGGTTAGAAAATGTCAGGTTAAATTATTATTTTTCTTTATCCGCACTGGAAATTTGATTATACAATTCACAGAAGTAGGTTAAAATCAGGTAAGATTTTTTTTATC
>JAGDQP010038610.1:1658-18088 GCA_022664845.1 Lepisma saccharinum
AAGAGGTGAGAACTTAGAGGGAATTCGTATAGCTCTACGACCAATGTTCGTTCCTTGACACTGACACCTACGTTGAATAACGTTTCTGTGTGGTACATCACGATCATACACTTTTGAAAGAAAAAATTGTATTGGGTAAACTATAGAATTTATTTTCTTTAACCAACACGGTTTAGAGAATTCCTTGCCAACACGTTACGTCATTTGTAACAATGTCGCTCTTAAGTTGAAATTGTAAGATCCCAAAATATGCCTATTTTTAATTTGTTTTCCACCTAAACTCTTGTTTTTGGTGAGAATCTTTGTTTGGAAAGTTTGTTATCCTAATATTTATCCATATACTATATAGCCCCATGGTCACTGATTCACTCACTGACTGACTCACTCACTGATCATCAAAATTCGCAGGCCAAACTACTGGAGCTAGAAACACCAAATTTGGTATGAATGTAAAGAAAGTAAGTAAAGTAAAGACCATGAGTCAGTAAAGAAAAAAATCCGACATTTTAAAAAGTCGCCATCTTGGATCCAAAATGGCCGCGAAACTTATTGTTGTATAGAATTTACGAAAATATTACGAGATGTATTCAAATACGCCAAGTTCTTTCCAAAATGGCGGACACAAAAATCCATTTTCCACACCGTTTGAGCTAGAGATACGAAATCCATTTTCCACACGAGGGGGCAGATGGACATCATGACGGTGTAGTCCTGTAGGTAGGTTTTGGTTAAGATAAAGGGACGCAAGCCCCCAACACCACTAATAAATTTTCTTGTTAAAGAACACCGTTCATATTAAACCTGTATCTGTTTCGTTCATGGCTGTATCAGATTTTCCTTCAAACAAAAATAGAACAACGGTGTTGATCAAAATTAAAAATTAGTAAGATATAAATATGCCTTTCGGTGTAAACATAAATGAATTCGTATGATAAAAATATGAAATAAATATAATTTTATGCCCAACCAATTCCATAATTCGGCTTATGCCATTATACCTCCTGTTTTCCGGAGCCAAAAATTTCAATCGTAGAAGCATTCAAATGATCATGCTAATAAGTGATCTATATACTATATACCTAAAAATCATTTTAATATTTTTTATGTCCACTGTATCCAACAAAAATACGTGTTTTAGTGTTAATGGTTTCAAAGTTTATTTCCAGACTAACACTGAACCACAAGAAATGAATTTAACTTTTCACTTATACATTGCTAATCTAGTTTTATTATTGGTTAGTTATGGTTAGTCGCTAATATTTTACTTCTATTTTATTACAGAAGTTCCAAACTCAATTTGAAGTTTCTAAGGAGACGTTTAATGGAGTAGAGAAATGTAAAAACAGCCATATGCACGGAAAGTGAGTCTGGAAAAGCTACAAATTACAACATAACCTTTTAGGTAAGTTTGCACTTACACACGGTAGAAAATGTACGAGCTATTTTTATTGCACGTGCTCTCTCAAGATAATTTCTAGATAGCACAATTTTACCGGATCATTTATGAAGACAAGCGACAACAGAATGAGGCTATATGGATGAATTAGAAAAAAAAAAACAACTTTGATCTGTAATAACACGGTTTAATATTTCGTGCTTATGTTTAATTCCGTGGAGTCTTATCGTCCAGTCAGTACAACTTCAGCTAATCGTATGGTTTCAGGTCAGGAGAATACTATAACTTGCTTACAAGTAATTACCAATGTTATTTTCAATGCTCATTTTCTGCTACAGGCATTATCGTACTCAAATATCCTTTTCTCATGCAAAAAAATCGTATCAAAAACATCGAAAGAGTAACAGCAAGCAACGCATGTAGATTAGATCATGTGGGATTCATATGAATCGATATAATGAAAAAATAAATCAATTTAGATATTGAGTCATTTTCCACAAAAGATCATCTCTGGAAATAGCATTAACAGACTTGCGAAAATAAAAGAGTAACTTCATTTTATAATAGTTATGTTATATACTTATATACTACTCGTATTTAATCGGTAAAAGGTATTTTTGATTGAGACCAAAGGCATAATTCGACTATACACAAGGCCCTACAAAAAAGTAATATTGATTTCTTGTACTACTTTCACGGAATGATGAACTAAATAATACATTCTAGATAAGATAAGATTTACGTTAAACTACTGTAAATGTTCTTACTAGAGGTTAGAACTGAAATCATCAAGAGCTTAATCCTCATTTGAAAAAAAAAAGTTTAAAGAAGCTGCATTTGCCTAATTTGTTTGCTTGTATTACGCACGATTACTTTTATATTTTTCCAATATTAAATTTATGAAACGACACAATGGGCCTGCCATCTGTTATTCAATGTGTAATTGAAACACCAAATACTGTTCATAACATAATTTACAGGTACATTTCGTAAATCCTTTTGATATATATTAAATTTATAATGGAGAAAAGCGTATTCTACTTTAATTAAATAAAATAAAAACAATAGCAAAGAAAGAAATGAAAAAAAAATATTGCAGTAATATTGAAAATCAAATTAAACAACCAAGAAGTATATTGATGAAAATAATATATTATGGCAACAATACAAGAGACTTAGTCTTAACATTGTAAAGAGGGCAGGCAGTTAATTTGAGAAATAGCTGATGGTATATGCTAAATGAGCATTTTAGTGACGAGAGGTAAAATTAGTATCCAATATGTTAGGTATATCTTCAAATGACTTTTTAACTCCATTGGAAATTAAACAATTCTCTCAGTAAATATGTTGATGCAAATATTTTTCATCGTGAATCGTATCAGCCCTTTTTGTCAAAGTTTATCACTGCACTAATAGATTGTATTATATTCTATTGCATTAAAATAGTATATTTATTAAGGTTCGCGATTTACCTGACTGAATATCTTTTGACAGAATCGTAGATTTCAAAAGCTTCCAACCAGGTATTTTACCAGACTTAATTTCATTACTTTGCTTCCTGAAATTGAAACATCTGGCATAATTCCTGAACCCAACAGTCATGAACTAAAATTGTTCGTCTCTCCTATTATAGAGCTTTAACCATTCACGCAAAGATCAAAATATTTATGCTCTTGTGAGGGGATATACTTTGTACAGGCTTGAAAGTGTAATAAAATACTGTTTTTTTTATATATATAATTTCCGCTAAAGTACTTGTCTCTTGTCATCAAGAATTCAATTCTATACTGTATATAATTAATCCGCTCTGTTGTAATCTAACTGACCAACTATTTTAATGCTTTAAGGAAGACCTTTGCTTTACTAATCATGCTGCATGCGCTTCCGATCATTAGTGTTTTATCTGTGTCTTAGCCAATTGGCATACTTTTCACATTAAATATCGATATGATAAAATCTCTTTAATATAAGTAGAATAGTTGATTTCGTTTGGAACCATTTCAACATGTTTACTATTACTTTTGGAAGCTGTCAGAAGACTACACAATTATTTTCTGTTGTTTTTGGATTTCCAGAAGTAAGAATCTAGCTTGGGATATTTGAGAGTCATTTGGTTTATGAAAGAAATTAGGAAGTAATATTCCACTTGCATTTACTTTCGTGTCATTGTAAAGCTTCAAGGAATATGCGTTCATATCTGAGCGAGTTTATGTTTTCAAAACAAATATTTACATTGTAAGAGAAAAAGTGGAACATGCTTTAATTAGTCAGGAGGTATTCTAAATCTGAACAAAAACACCAGAGGTGATGTGCAAGAAGTACAGCCAAGATCTTCAGCCCTAAAAAAGTGGTGAAATAGAGGATGGACGAGCCAAGTTCCTACTTCCTAGACGACAACATATAAGAGGAACACTGGAAGTTGGCGCGAGGTTGTAAGGTTCATGATGTTCGAGTCTTAGCGTTGGTGGTGGGCGTGGTGGGTTTTAGGTCCACCACCAGCATTATGGCTTGAAGATCATGAACCTTACAACCTCGCGCCAAATTCCACTGCTCCTCTTACATGCTGTCGCTTGGGAACTTGGCTCATCCATTCTCTATTTCACCACCTTTTTGGGCTGAAGAACTTCGCTGAACTTTTTACACCTCTGGTGTTTTGGTCCAGATTTCACAGCTTTTTGTACATGATCGTTATGATATATTTTATATAAAGAAAACAAAATAGCGTTACTTTCAAAATTGTTTGCCGTTAACTAACACCTACACACAGTCTAAGCACTGCGAAAACAGTAAATGGCCGAACCGCATATTCCAAAATTGCCCAATATGCTGACATTCCAGAGTCCATTAGATGGAGCTCATACCGCGCAATTTCCTACAGTCGTGTTATTCATCTTCCATTCAGTGAACTTACGAATTGCTACTGGCCATGAATCATGTTACGCGAGGTGGGACAAGCGGGACGAGTAAATTTGAAAACGGAAAGTGTAACACTGGAGTCTACAAAAACACAACCTAAACTGAACCATATTTGCAAAGCGTGGGTATGTTTGTTCTATTAAGTTACGCAACTGTATGAAAGCTAACATTTTCTCTAAAGTTAACTGCACTTAATTGTTTAAAAACAGCAAGATGTTTTTACTAACACTCACCACCATCACTTTCGAGACATCGAGTCGGCACATGACACTGTGAGTAAAGAATGTTGCACTTCATAACCGCAACTGACCTTACCTATTCTTCTCTAACCCATAGCCACTAATCTAAGATAATGTACGAAAAATGCAAGAACGCAATTATAAATAATAAATATAAACACATAGAAATATATTTTAAAAGAAAAAACGAAAAATCTTGCTCCTGCTGGGAATCGAACCCAATATTTTACTTAAGAAACAAACGTTTTAGCCAGTTATTTTCTAAATCTCGTTTATTTAATTTCCTGTTACATTACATTTAGTTATAGAATTGTGACCTTTATATTTATGTGTTTACCTTATTTACAACCTACGTTAAAATCAGACTCACACAAAAAACATACTTTAGGCGGGATTTGAACCCACGATCTTATAGTCGATGGCCAAACATACTAGACCGCTCGGCTATCTCGATGATCAAACCAGTAATCCACGTTATGAACTTACAAACCTTTATTTGAAAGTTATATTTACAGTGCACGTGTTATCTTAATCCCACTGCTTATGGGATTTAAAACGATTCTGTGAGGAACAGGGCAGTGTTTCTTTCAAAAGATTTCATTCGTGGGGGCTCGTGGGGGGCTCACGAAAATTATAATAACGTATATTTACTCCAATGTACTAAACATAAAATAACAATGTTACTTAACAATATCTCGTACTTCCTTAGATAACCTCAAAATAACTTGAACATTATTTATAGAATGTGCTATTATATATGTATTTCAGTATACGCATGAGTAATACAAGTGTTGAGACTAACTTTTCCGGGGGTGTAGTTGAACCCCCCGGGCGAGAAGCATCCCCGAAAGCATACCTGAAAGAAACAGTGAAATAGGGAGCCCCGAAAAGTAACTTTTTAATCTATCGTGCCCTAGTGATAGAAAGTTGAATATTCGTTCAAAAGAACTGATATTTGTTCAAACGAACGAAACTGTAAGTTTTCATATAAGGTAATTGCTTTCTCTATTGGTTCGAAGAGTATTTTTGGACCTTTCCTTGTTCCATCTAATCGTTTTCCTATATGCCTTAGGGACAGCATAGACAACACTTATAACCCATTTTCAGCGGCGACAATGGTAGTCACGATCAAATGAAGTACGTTATTTTGTTCATTTTCTGAGTTCGCCAGTGTCCCATCGCAGCATGAAACCCGAACATTAGGTGAATTAAATCTTATTGTAAATAAGAAAGTTAGCTATAATTTTAACGGCTTAGTGCGCGGGGGATGGCTCAAGAGAAATGTATCTTATAAACAACGTCCCTGACAACGACATCCAATTCAACATTTATCACCAACACAAAAGACAGCCAATGACAATCAAAAAGGTGATTTAAAGACTAGGGATCCTATTTTAGTAATACGTTGAACATGTTGAATAACAAATATTTTCAAAGCCGGTGCAGAACCTCCAAAACATCTTCAAGATATCCGAAATTGCTCACAGGAGATATCTGCCATCAATGCATATTTTTGTCACTAGGGATGAGGATATGAAGATGTTGTGAGATTTGTGCCTATTTGTACATTGTATAGAATAGGTATGATGACACTTGTCGTGATAAAAGCGCCAATGAATTATGATCCAACTTTTGGGTAATGACAATAGATGAAAGGCTGGTTGTATGAGGATCATTGTCTCCATCTTGAAAGCCGCTTCTTAAATTCGGCTCCAGAATTCTAAATAGGAAGAGAGCAATGTGACATATGACTCTAGGCTAGTCTGTTCCCAGAAATTAAAATATGAAGACATTTTACACCTACGTTTCGGAGATAGATATTCTAGAAGTTACAATTTGGCGTCCTACAAAATGTGCGCATAACCACTGCGCAGTAGGACATGACGAAAGCAAGGAGTGAGGGATTACCTCACCACGCGCCCGGTGCCGGGTTAATTATTTTTATAGTACCATACAATATTACCGTACAATTATGTTGAGTATATCAGAACAAACCACTGCATAATATAAAACACATTCATTCTACATGTTACTTTTCATTGAATTTCAGAAATTTTACGATACAATAAACATTGATAATTCTCAGTATATAAAACGAATGGCTCATACAATGTTGTTGAATGTAATATACTTTTGCAATTATTTCAATTCTCACGTTGTTTTGAAATTAAAGCTCTAACGATTTTTCTACAAATGAAAGTAGACCGCATTTAACTTTTACGATGTCTACAGAAGTAAGTTAGGCGATCATACGAACTGAAACTACAATGAAGTGGTAAATGTCACTGTACATATCACCTAAGCAGGAACCTAAACAGTCGCTGGAATTGTAACAGGACTAAAACAAGGCCCAAGATGCATTCTCATTAGTTCCTAAGAATATTAATGATATGTTCATAGATTGCAATAAATCTGTGCCACTAACACATACAATTTTTTTAAAAAATAAGCTTCCCGAGTAGCTGTAAGTGAGTTTTTGGCTATTTTCTCGACATCTCCATTCTTCGCCCCACATATCTGATATCATATAAAAGTGTGTGGTGCAATAGTTTTATATATTTTCTTTCGCGATTAGTTAAACCATTGATGTTCCAGGACGACCAGAGAAGCGATGGTCTTCTCAATAGAATAAAAGCTATATGGAGGTGAAGTGCATCTTCTCCTATGCTATCTACGAGTCTGAAAGCAACTAACTACACAAATCCTGAACTGATTATGTTATCGTTTTAACTTCCCTCGTTAGTCCCTTTCACACATCTAACGACCCTCCGAGGTTGCGACTTCAGTGTTCAGAAACTCTGCTGTAGAAAAGGTAATAAGCCAAAAGTTCTAGTAAAGCGGATCTAAAATTAACGTACGGAACATCAGATTCAAAATAACAACTTATAAGTACTTAGATAAAGGTTTAATTCTTTATCCATATTTTTTGAAACGAAAAAGATCAACGATTAATGAAACTATTAACTAATTACCTTTACAAGTTGTACATATATAAGAAGAATTTAATTTATTTAACTTAAAATTGGCCAGACAATCAATCGCTGTGAGGTTTAGGTCATTATGTGTCTTTTTAATAAAGAAAACAGCATTTTAACGAGGCTGACTTACTTTAATAACGAAAAAACTAAAGCGTAGCAGTTTCAATTTAGTTTCTTTTTGTAGATATTAAAGTACAGCCTTCTTTATTTAAGATGAATGAAATGCCGTATTATTATAACATCTAGGTACCTAATTAATAGACTGTTTTCGATATATTTATGGACAATGGACGTAGTGCAGCATTTGGGTTATAGAACTAGATAAACAATTTACAAATGTTAGTTGTGTTGACTGTAATCTTTACGATCTTGCTCGGAGCTATTTCTCCTGAGATATTCATGATGTTATATTGTAAAGTCAACGGCAATTAAATTAAAGAAAAGTGCATCGCAGATGGACCTCCTACAATAACCCATTGTTTTTTGTTACATCACACTGTAGGACATTCTCTTCTCTTTCCAATGGTGCAAGTTAAAAATCTACACTTGGTGTTTCTCTTGAGAAGCGCATATTATTGCAAAGTCAACGTAAATACATATATAAATAATGATGTAAAAAAGTGCTTTAAAGATGACTTCCCACCACGAATCCACGATTTTTATTACGCCACTCTCTAGTACAATTTCTGGTCTTCTCAATGGTGCAAGGTCAAATCTATATCTGGTGCTCCTCGTGAGATATGTTCGGATGTCCACATCATTGTATATAACGTGCGAAAAACAAAAAAGTGCTCTGCAGATAGTTTTTTTTAGCGAGAACCCACTGCTTTTATTACATCATTTTATACAAAAATTTCTGCCCTTTCCAATGGAGAATATCCTATACTTACATCTGGTGTTCCTTTTGAGATATTCACGGTATTATGTTGCAACCACCATGTTAGAAACTTTTTTCGCAATCATAAAGTTATAACTCAAAAACGATTTTGTTATCAAATTTGAATTCTTTAATGAAGCTTACACAAGAAACATCTAAACTTGTCTTTCACAGTACACGAAATAGAACTTAAAATATAAGATTCAAATGGATGTGTCTCCGTAAAGTGTTGGTCTCGACAACATTTAAGGACAAAACCTGCTAATTTTGAAGCGTTGGACACAGGTAGCTTAGAAACCTGTAACTTTAAATTTATACTAAGAGCTCATCAAAATCGGAAACTATGCGTGAAATTTTACCTATTTCTGCCTAATTTGGCCTGAAATGACCCTAAAGTAAGCTTCTATGAAGATATCTTATTGTATTAAGAAACATTGTCTTTCATGCAAGTAATGTCAACACATACATTAGTAGCGAATGAAGTTCATGTCAAGCTATTAACAATGTCGCCACTATTTCTTGTAATTCCAAAACCCTAATGTTCTCGCTTCATTTTATTTTTCTGTATTTTTAGTGAAACGAGCAAAGCTGTATCTATGGTATCAAACTCGTTATCACGTAATTCCCGATAAAAGCACTGTTGGATATTTCTAACAAAATCCCTGATTATTTCAGTGTGTTAATTTAAATATGAACATGCTGCGAACAATACATGTAGTAGTATATTGCAAAGGAAGAGCTAAAATACTAAACGGGATATCAATAATAAACATTTTTATCATAGTTTTACTCACCACTTGACTAAGTATCATTCTTGGTCCCGCTTACAAGGTAAACAGTCCAGACTGACTGCTCTGGATCCGAAAATTGGTGATACCCATGCATAGTCGATAAAAGAATAACTTGAGGAGGTACCATAGCCTCCAATGTTTCACAGAAAGCGTAAGGGCATACTGATGCTTCATTCAGTGTGAATATACCTACATAAAACAAAATAGAATTGGAAAATAGTATTTAAATGTCTCAATACATGATAAAGAAGAGAGGGGTAAACTGCCAAAGTATATCACAGGAATGTTTCAACTGTTCAATCGGCGGAATTTCTTTGTTACAACGTTATTCTTCCAATCGCATTTCGTAGTATGGACATCTGTTGAGAAAACCTAATACCGTTGAGTATCATATTATTAATACTGACTAAACTGTTGTTCCATCATTTCATTATTGTTGACAATAATCACGGGTATAACACTGTTCGCGTGTATGACTGATTTGTTGGTATAAGGAATTAATATTCTTAAAATTGTCCATCTTGTAAAGCTACACGTGATTGAATGAGAGAGGGAGAGATGGAAACCTATTTTTTCCAACAACAGAAAACATTTGAAAGAAAGTATCAAGAAAAGGTGCCACTGAATTAAAACTATGACCACTTTAATTTAATGCAAGAGTAAATGAAAAAAAACTTAAATTTATGACCTTTCAAAGGATTGTCTTTTATACTAATATAATTTACAAATAATGTTTTGGTGTTAGGTATTGGGCAATACGAAACTTGTTGCATATTGTTTTGATTATTTAATATAGGCAGAGCAAAGCACAAAATAAATTAAAGGAAGCGAATAGAAACTATACTAATTTGAGAAACTTTAAGCCGAATCGAGACATATGTTCACCCAAAATATTTACATATCTTTTACTCCCACTTTATTTGTCTGTCCGTCTGACCATGAGTCATTAATACAGTCAACCACGTCAAACAATGTAGGTGGCAATTTCAGACCAGAGCTCAGTGACGTCTCGATTTACCAGTGCATTTCTTTTTAAACCTTGTAACACTAAAATTGGTAGACCCTTTTCATTTCTTTCGCTTTCTCCGTCCTATCAATTCATGCGGAGCCTTCAAGTAAAGGTAAATGAAAGAAAATTATTCTCAATTTGCATTCAGAAATCTCGATTTATTAGACTTTTGTTTTTAAATTTCGGGACAATGAAATTGGAAGGTACTTCCTCTGGTCAATCTTCTTCTTTCTAAGTATTCACGATAAAGTCTTAATTAAAGCAGGGTACAAATAACCTGATTTCAGGCTCGACTTTATCGATCTCAGTTGGTACAACCTTCTTAAATCCAATGACTAAAGGTGGCAGGTCACTTTTACTTAATTAGCTTTATTCCCTTCAAAGAACCTATATCACTTCCAGCAAAATAACTTTATGACGTTGTAATTGGGCCGACCATATGTACTGTACATACTACGAACTACTTACACTTTTTAGCAGTCACAAACTTGTATTACAAATGAACACTTTTTCCGCAATACGTAATACACTAACGAAATAACTCTCTCGAGTTAGCCTCTAAAGGCGTTACTTTGGATTTTTATATGTCAAATAAGTATCTTTTGAATTCTAGATAAAGTGCGAGCGCACAGGACAATGTGAAATGCTATTGGTGATTCTAAAAATATAGAATTTTGATTACTATCATTCCGAACAACTTTGTAAATGATATCTACTGCTACTACTACTATTATTACTACTACTATTGCTACTGATACTACTAATAATAATGATAACCTTGAGCAAATCATTGCGTTAACGTTTGTCGAATACAGCCAGCATTTTGCAGCTTATCCTGGAATGTGTTAATCAAACAGAGCTATAATATACTTCGTAATGTGTGAATACTGACACATGTAAGAAATCAAAGTCCTTTTTATATATATTGTTAATAAGCGGGATATTAATGAAAATTACTGCGTTGGATTGCCGTAACTATGTAACTTATTTTATACTTTAGGTTATTGTTTGAAAACAAATAATCGATGTATTGTTACATTGTTTATGACATTAAATAAATATTACTGTTAATGTTTTCTCAATTAAAATCAAAGAACGTCGAACAAGCTGAATATCTTTGTCCGTTAAAATTGTTACCTTAACAACAAAGTCACACAATATACCAAAACTTTTGAATACAGAGATTGTATTCTAAGAATAAAATCAAACTTACATTTCGTAGTTTATTTCAAAGTGTGCTTTGCAGTTTAATACTCGAATTTCCTGGTTCGTAAGAGAAAAACCGCAAGTAATGACTTAAATTTTAAAGGGTAAAAAATTGTATCCTTGGTTTCGGAAGCACTTTGGACTACAACAAAATGGTAAATTAAAATGAATGTTCCCAGTTAGTTCGTAAATATAGTTCAGCTGCAGATGGCATAGGCGTGTTACGATGGTCTGCACAATATAACACGGTAGAACTACGTTTTCTTCGAACAATTATGTCCCACGAGTTCATGGATATCTATATGATGGAAAAGAATTTTACTTAATGTTGTGAGGGTAAGGGGCGTAAATTCAAATTCAGTTTCGCTGACTTGAGATTTATCAAGCAGGAATCCAGAGTCTCCAAATATAAGGTGCGAAGGACAACGATGGGTTACGATGCTTTAAAGCATGAATATAGAGGTCAATCAACGCACTACCATGAGGGAACTCGCTCAAAAGTACAAATTTCCAATTAAACAATTTATAATCAATTAAAACAAATGAAGAAAGTGAAAATATTGGAAAGTATGTACAGTATGAACTTACAGGACATAACAAATAACAGCGGATGGACATTTGCAATAACCAGTTGGTAGTCGGCGTATTATGACGGGTGATAAAAAGTAGATTGTGTACGAAAATTACAAGTGAATTGGGCAATTTTTAACTGTTGAAGTCATCAAACGAACGTTTCCCAAAACGATAGTTTACGATAAAAGAAATATGATTGACATTACTGAGTGCTGTGCATTAAAGATTCTTTCCTCCTAGTGAAATTGCTATATACTGTGCACAAGTTGACGAAATGTATCGAAAAAATTGTTTGCAAAGCGTTCGTCGTTGCCCAATAGGAGGGCTTGTCTGCTCTTAACACAGAAGAAGTAATGTCCACATAGCAGCAAATAAGAAAGAGAAACTGAGTGACCTAAAGTATGAAGCACTCCCGCAACCTTAAGCTTAATGCCAATAGAAATTAGAGAATCTACGAAACGCATAGAATCTCCGTACAAGAGAATCTACGAGAAACTAACCTCGAAGCATTGCAATATTTTTTATGCTGAAAGACGTGCTGAATCAAAATTTTACAATATTCTTAACTTGAGAACTGGTTAAAAATGGGACCAAAAATTATTTTTTCACATTTATCTGATAAACAGTAACCGTACATAAAATTTGTAACAGTAAAAACTATAGATCGTAGGTTGTTTTCTTCCTGAGCTCTTATTATCATATTTCACATAGAACGAACGGTTACAAATCTATCACCAGTTTGAAAGTTGAATATTTAAACCCAACAGAAAAACGAAAAAAAAAAAGATAGTTTAAATTCAGCGTGAGAAGATAGTGAAACTCACTCCTTTTTTTTTAGCCATAAACTCACCACTTGCTGAACTTTTAGCCAACTGAAATCATTTTTTTCTTGGCCATAGTTAGCGTCGACTTCTTCGTGGGACAATAAGCCCTTCAAGACATCTTATACGTATTGTCTTATTGGTCAAAAGAATGTCATGGGTCCTTAGTTTCGTTTGTATTATTATCGTGAAGAACGGTATCTATTTTGTCTTCTCAAGGTCAGTAATACTCCATCATCAAATGCTCAGAAAATACGTTTTCGTCCACAAAATTGCACGCTCCTTGATGTATCAACCTCATTCAACTTCACACACTATTATTCTTTGGTGCAATTTTTGCAGCCACTGACAGTCTAGGAGCAATCTAATCTTCTGTAGAGCTAGTGTTTTCTAACATAGTACTAATCTAGACGTGTTTCATGTGAGAAATGCCTCTATTTGAGACCATTTTACAAATTACTCCTGTAAGAGAACGAAACGTAGACAGCGTATGAGAATTACATGTGTCAAACGGATTTTGTCCTGTGTCTATCAGTGTTCTAAGCGCAGGAGAAAGTGTGAAAACGCATGGAACTGCGTCAAAGTGTCATAAACGAATTCACGTGGTTAAACTGATAGAAAATCCCCATTGATTCTGAACTAGAACAGACCTCACAACTAAGTGCCTCAAGTATGCTTAAATATTACAGTTACTTAAAATGCAAATTTATGATCTATTCTTAAAATGAAAAACCTCTCGTTTTTGTGTTTCACCGAGAGTTCTGTATTAAACATTGTTAATATTGAACGACAGGCCGATATAACTTTCGTATACCATATTAATTTTAAATTCAATATGTTTTACTAAATAATTTCTTTAAAACCCTTCTTAAGTATAGTCGGAATCAAAAGGTTATAAAATTGCTAAGATAAACATTATGCTTATCTTTTCTGAAGTCTTCTTTCTTGAGTTCAAATAACCAAAAAAGTAAGCATTTCCTAGGTAATTTATTAATTATATATGCTTGATTGTTTGTTTATATTGTTCAATCAATAAATGCAACATTAAAGAGAATTAAACAGTTATTACGGTAATTGTTTTACCTCTGCAAAAGTGTGGCAGTGGACCGAACAAGCCCTGGTTGGATTAAATTAAATTTTATTTATAGTCTTTACATCTCTAAAGTTCAGCCCACGAGCCCTCGTGGTCAAATAACTTGGTGAGGTGAAAGATCATTGTTTAGCAACATAGTACAAATGATTCTTTAGTTTTCGTAGCGGTAAATCTAAATAGTTAAAGAGCACAAGAAAGAATATACTTCGTCCAGTTTTAGGCATCTTTTTAATATTGTGGGAGTGTTGTCGAGAATTTTTGGGAGGGACACCCCACAGTGGTGGTCTGGCGGAATTACTGAATGGCCATATTATTTTTCTTCCTTTTTCATTTTAGAATATAAGATATTACGAATACTGTGTTTTAATATTCTCAATTAGCTGTCCATTCATTTCTATGTGCTAAATGAGTATTAGTTGTCATGTACGAGAGAAAAAATAGATGAAACATTTCAGAAGGAAGATTTTTCCAGAATCAATTAACTCCTTTCATAGTGATTCTTCGAAATCACTTTCCTTTTTCTGGATACTCCATACAAATGATGAATTCAAACACTATTCCTAGGAAAATGATTTGTGTTCACTTTTAGTATCTATTTATGCCTGCCTTATTTAAATCTGTTGGAAAAAAATGTTGAATGTCCGGAGAGAATTCACCTCCAGGTAGCCTCTGCATAAGGTAAAGTTTCTTGCAGTATAACTTCAATTTAATGACCTTATGATTACTGTGTATAATTGGAGGGATTAAAGAAATATTATCATACTTTATTGTTGCTGAATTCATTCTAAATATAATATAATTGTGCGTATATAGAAAATAAATTAATTATCTGTGCCTTTCGGCATTTGCACAATGAATGCCATAGAAATTATGCTGTATCAGTCTGATACACAGTACTATATCAGTCTTTTGAGAAACAAATCCTTAGCAAAGAAAATAGATTGAGTGCAAAGGCAACTTCTTATTCGACTCACAAGTGCATATATAGGATAGTTCCTGGAGACTTTCTTCTGTTTGCATTGGCGTTGTCTCCGCTACACCTTCAGATTATAGGTAGAGGTGTACAATACTACCTGAGGAAGGAGAAATGGAGAAGGACCAGAGAAATTGTGGGTGAGGACATTGTGGATACAGGTCAACTTAATGAATGGCTGGTCTCTTCCATTGCAGTAAATACAATAAACACAGTATAACAAGAACAAAGTCATAGAGCTGATGAAACGACAACCTCTGCTATGAAAATTTAAGCATTGATTGGTGTCATTCGAGTGCTCTTGTCTATTCCCCATAAAACATATTTGTAATAGTTTCCGCGATTATGCGTGAACTAGGCAGGTAGTGAGGTACTCCTCCTCTACTTCGAAGGTAGAATATTGCAAATTCTTTGCGTTCCGTTTGTCCATCTTTGTGTAATTCAGATTTTCTTGTGACCAACATACTATTCCAGGGAGACGACCATTTAAAAATAAATAATTCTATGCTGAATTACAGTGACGACAAAAGATGGCAGATCACTTTACTTTTATATCAGAAACAATAGTTCAAATTACGCCCAGCTCACTCAGAACGTATGACATTTATAATATATTAATATCTTCTTCATGGCCTTTCTCGGTTATTCATTGTTATGTTCAAAATCTATACCACAATTATTCAATTTCCATTCCTACTTTGAAAGATATTTATCCCTACTTCAGATTAACTAAATTAAAACGTAATCTTATGACTAGGTTCCGCAATCTTACCTTTTAATTTATTTTGTTTCCTACTTGCTGATGTCACTAATGTAACATATATTTTTATTTGTTTATTTTTGAATCAAATGCGTCAATTCTACGAATAGGTCTAATAAGGAAATAATTAATACTTAAAAGAGGCTAAATTAAACATTTCAGAACAAGTAGGCATTAATATATGAAACTCCTACAGTTAGTAGCTAAAATGTGCACGAATCAGTATTTGTTTCCAACTTCCTTTTATTCTTTGCTTCCTTTATTTTGTTTTCGTTCGACCTGGGCCATTCCTGACTTTTTAAAGACAGGGACCCAACGTAAGTTTATCTGATTCCTAAGTAAGTGACATGTATGAAGTGCAAGATGAGAGTGTGGTTAACAATTATTCCACGCTCGCCTGCCTCTTTTTCTCTGTCAGCGAACGAAAGTGCTGCTCTCTATACGCTGTAATCCGAAACAAAGACAAACTGGAACCGCGGCTTTAAATGGAAAATCTTTCTTTATAGTTTAAGTATTCATTGCCCCCATCCTCTTCTACTGTCAGGCCTAGAGTGGGGCGTGGCTTACCTTTCACAGGTGGACTGGAATAGCTATATAAAAATAGTATTTTTTTTTACTGGTGTATCAGATACAGTTCCAAGTAAAATTATTAGAATTGTTTCTTTAGAAGGAATAAAACCAAAAAAAGTTGATCTTTCTATCACAATTGGTTGCAAAGTTAGACATATTGTAATATGTAGAAAATAAAATCATTTTATTTATTTTTTAATAATTTGTTTCTGAAAAACTAGGAGACAA
>JAGDQP010038611.1:0-14360 GCA_022664845.1 Lepisma saccharinum
TTAGGGGGTACAAATAACGTACGGTATGTGTACCCCCCTATTGTATGTTTTTTATTTTTTATTTTAGATTCCCTAATGGAATGTATTGATAGCAACTTGATTTTCTTTGATGTATCGGAGATCTTAGGGGAGTACAAATAACCTAGGATATGTGTACGCCTATTGGGTGTTTTATGTTAATAATTTTACATTCCACAGTGGAATGTATAGAAAGCAGCTTGGTTTTCTTTGATGTATCCGAGATTTTTAGGGAGGTACAAATATCCTAGGATATGTGTACCCCCTATTGAGTGTTTTTGTTGTTAATTTTTGTATTCTGTAATCAAATGCGGCTTTTTTGTAGAAAGCGGCATCTTTTCCTTTGATGTTACTGACAATGGAAAGGGGGTACAAATATCCTAGGACATTTGTACCCCGCGGGTACAAATCTTTGAGGGAACACATATCCTACGACACCGACATTCCTCTAGAATGCGAGGGTCATAATTGCACCAACCGTTCAATGGATGATTTAAAAGATGCAGTATTGGTCACCTCTAAATCAACTTTGCAGGTCACCTCTAAATCAACTTTGAAGATGATAGCTTTCGTTCGGGTCTGCGCTCCTGTCATATATCTCCCGGTCATTATCCTAGTAGTTCTGTTTGTACGTACATTGTGAAGTGGAAAGATCCACTCCATCATTTCGATAAACCCGTACCAATTGTTATACGCTTACCCGTGACATTACATTACTGTTCATTTAAAGTCATTGAAAATCCTATTGCTGTTTTGCTTGCTACGCAGGAAATACAAGCGTATGATAATCCTGAAATTGTTCTTGAGTCCTGGTGGTCCCTGTGCTACTACAAAATCCTGGGATTCAAAGCGGAAGAATCATGTTGGTGCATCATCTCCTCTACTATTTCTGGAATGACGAAGAAGCCGTTTTACAAAGTTGTGCAAGTTCCCAGGACATTCTCGATCTGGAGTATTACGGATTCTTCGGATGTGTGGAAAGTAAAGAACTGGCCTGGAGATATTATTGTGAGTTGATACCGGACTATGACAGCTTCATTTCACATGAAGCTATCAAAGTCTTTGGGTTTGATACCTGCTCGATTGGGGTTTTGTGGTGCCATTGACCATAATAGTGATGATGTATATAGTGCCACGGTAATCGATCCAAGTGATAGTTATGTGTGTGACCATGTCCTGCATAAAGATACGAATATGGATGTGACACAGTGGATGCAAGGTCATACTATGTGTATGACGTATGGTGCTGGACGTGACCCCCAATTTGAGATTATTTCCGAAAACCCAAAACATATCCAAATATCCCTCTAAGAGGTCGTGAAATAACAATTAGACCTGTTGTAACTACTATTCGTGATCCAGAGGCGTTTGTAACGATTTGTTTCAGTTTGCTATTGACACAATACTTCGGGAAATTGATCCAGCCTGCAAAGTCGGATTTAGTCTCGAGAGCTCCAAGTGGACTGTAGGAAAGACGATATACATCCCCTTTCAAGTCCGGGTACATCTTACAGCGGACAGTATGTTACGCAAAATTGAAAATGTTTTAAACTCTAACGAGGAATTCTTGTAAGGAGATAATATTCAGGTTGATATTACAGATCCGTGTCGAGGTCAGGGGCGGCGTAGTAATGATAAGTATAGACCCTTAGCAGACTATTTTAAAAGCACATTATTCCTGTGGAACAACCTCCAGACTGTCTAGCCCTAGCATTGGTAATGGGGCGAAGTAAGGCACATAAAAATTATAATAAAACTACCTATATGAAAGCCCATCCTACAACTGGCATGCTATTGCAATAGAACTGTGTTATCTTGCAGGGGTAAGTTTATGTACTAGTAATGGTGGTAGTTCAGATGACGTAGATCTGTTCCAAAGGTTTTTGGGGATTGGTGTCAAATTATTGTTTATGGTCGTGTGCCCAAAACGCGTCAATATGAAAAAAATGTATGTTGGTCCAACAACAAAAAGGAAAATATTTATTAGTTTCGAAGATAAACATTACGATGCCATAGATGGTATTTCGTCCTTTTTAGGGGTTAGAGGGTATTGCGTTTATTGTCTCAATCCTTATACTAATCTTCGGACGCATACATGCCCGTTTCTTTATAGTCATTCTGAGACAGAAGGTAATGTGGAAACCAAACGATATTGTAAGAAGTGTAATCGTACCTTTGTTAGACAGACATATAGATAAGGCGAAACGTAAATTATTATGTGGTCATGTTCAAGTATGTGTTCAGTGTGGCGTGAAACTCGATTGGCGTAGTAGATCGGCAAAGCATGTTTGCGGTTAACATTTTTGTAAAAGGTGTGCTGGGTATGTAAACCCCATATTTGTTACGTTAAACCTGAACGTCCAAAACGTGTAGAGGATTTTTTTTATATTGTCTACGATATTGAAACTATGCGATTGGATGTCAACGACAAGGTTGAACATGATTTAATGCCTAATTTAATTTGTGCTACGTATGTAAATCAAATTTAATTTAATTTAATTTTACACAATGGACCCATTTATTACACATGTCTTAGAACAGGGTCCTCAGTTTACGCAACTGGTTGCTCTGGTACATAATGCGCATGGCTTTGACAATTTATTTGTTGCCCTGAAATATTAGAACAGCAGCAATTAGTACTGAAAATATTTACTAGTGGACACAAATTATGCAACTCACGATCAATAACATTATATTCAGAGACACATTCCTGTTTATGGGAGTTCGATTAGCGGACCAGCCAAAAACTTTAGGGCTGGAAGAATCCCTGAGGAAGGGGAACTTCCCCATTTATTTAGTTCCACAAGATCCGATGAGGATGCAAAGAGTATAGCCTTAACACATAAGGAATGTGTCAAAGGTTCATTCGACTTTCAGCGCGAACTATTACAGTATTGTCAGAATGACGTAGGAATCCTAACGTTAGTTCTTATTCGCTTTTCCAGTCTAATCGAAAGTACAACGGGTGGTCTTCAATGTTTTCTTTGGATACGTCCACCATTACTGTTGTGCTATGCTTTGTAATCGTACACAGAACCTTAAAGATACCATCCCTGTTATCCCTCCGTTAGGGTTTCATCACGGTACCAATCAAAGCAAACAAGCTAAACTGTGGCTTCGCTATATAAAATTTACGCATAAGGTCAAGTTGCAAAGCTATGAACGAGGTGGTGAGGTTCAATTTAAACATTTCAAAGTGAATGGATGTGATAAAAATACTCGTACTGCATATGAATATTATGGTTGTTACTATCATGGTCGTCTATGCCTAATTCAACTCCGGGATTTGGTTATAGATAAACAAGGGTGTAGTCTCAATAATCCGTATGCCGACACTATGCCAATTATTTTAGGGATTATTAGGGATTTTTTTTGCGTGAGACAAGTAGGGTGAATGTTGGGTCCATGTAGGAATGTCAGTGGTGCAAACAGGTAAAGACTTCAGAGGATATTCAAGCCTTTCTTCGCGAGCATTGTTCTGATATTGAAGAACCATTACGTCCTAAGGATGCCTTTAGGGGTAGACGAACCGAATGCTTCCAAAGCCTTTACAAATGCTGTGAATAGGAATTAATTGATTTGTCGAATTAACCTCGCTCTATCCGTGGGTAATGGCTACCCCACCACTTCCAGTCGGACCCGTAACCGTGCATATAGGAACGGGCTTGCCCGATCTCAGTCAGGTACCTGGTTTAATCTTTTGTAAAGTCCTCCCTTCAATAGATCTGGCCATTCCTATATTACCCTACAATGCCCATAACAAACTAATGTTTGGTTTTTGTAGAACTTGTATGGAGACGTTACGTACCGGCGAATGTACACATACAGACGACGAACATCACATCAAGGGTGTATTCTGTACGTCACATCAAAAGGTGTATTCTGTACGAAATTTGTGAATCGGAAATGTCGGTGGACTTGTTTACGTAGGTACGTGTCTTAAAATTAAGCAAGAAGCCTTTGTGTTTCCTGAGAATTGCCGTAGTGACGAGAATAGGGAAGAGTACATTAGGGATTATTTTAATCATGAAGGAATTTAACTCGAATACGATAACATTAACAAAAACGAGTGACTTCGCTTCATCGCTAAAATATATTTAGACTCATTGTTCGGAAAGTGCGCGCAGAGGTGTAATTTTCCAAAAACAAAGGTTGTTATAACAACTCAAGAGTTTAATGAAATTGTCTATTGTCCTCAACTGAAAATTCAACATGTAAATCTGATAGGGATTAAACTACTTGTTACCTATCGGGATTTGGAATCCCAGAACAAACCTTATGCATTCAGTAATGTTATACTTGCAGCTTTTATTTCCTCATGGGCACGCCTACGACTGTATGAGGCAATGAGTACTGTCGGTATAGCACGTCACCTGTACTGCGATACTGATAGCATTATCTACGTTACATTTCGTGATGAACCACCATTGCTACCTCTAGGTGATTATCTTGGTCTGCTGAAGGATGAAGTGCCTCCAGGGTGGTAAATGTGTAATTGCGTATATTCACAGCAGGGGCCTAAGCATTACTCTTACGAACTAAAGGAAGTATCTACGGGGCAATTGGACCATGTGATCAAAATACGTGATATTACCTTAAATCAACGAACACGGAAGATCACATTTACTGACATGTATAACGGGAATGAATAAAGGGAACGTTTAAAGGTGAACAAATCGTTACACCGAATCGTATCCTGCGAAAACCCGTCCTTCGTGTCGTAAGTAACTCACAAGTAAAACGCCATGCTGTTGTACAACAACACAAACGGCACAAATTAAATCCTATTGATAAGGAACATTATATGAGAGTTCCCTTGGCTACCGAGGTTAGGAAAACAGGGAAATAGGACATATTTTTTTTTGAATACTGATTTATTTGACATTGAGATTGAACATTCTTTGCTAGCATTGCAACACTGTTAAATTGAACATTCCGATCAGAATATCTGAACACTCCATTACCTTTTCGCTACAGACAGTGCCGATTGTTACCAATGCTTAACAAACCAGATCGCTACTTGTCTGATGATCACTCTAGTGTATATCCAATGACACTAAATGTTCTTTCCAGGGTGTTCACTCTTCATTTGTAATCATGTTTATATGCGCCACCAAACTGTCTTCTATTGCGCACTGTAATGACTGGCACGTTGTTGAAAAACAGCACATTCTGTTGTCCGCGGGAGGTATACAACATTGTTTCTGTAGTAATGTTTATAGGAAATGTCAAAAACTTGTATCCTTGTGGTGTGGTACCGGATTATGTACTACACTATTTAGTTTATATGAACTGCTGACCTTGGTATGCTGGGTGTTCTTACACTAATTAGTTATATGAAATGACTACCTGGGGTGTACATGCCGTAATTTCTCTAGTCATGTACATTTCGTCACTTATGTATAATTATATTGTAACTCTGCTTATAGTTTGTTTTGTAAATGTTTGTCACATTCTCCATGTATTATTAACAAAACCACTGTATTTATTACTTGCACAATAAACACTTTCCTTAATAATAATCTTTGCTTTTTATTTATATTAATGCTCGAAAGCTGCTAATGTGACTCCATGTTCAACGCCCTTTGTCTACACCACATCCTAGGTAGCCTGGAAATCATAGTCACTTGAAATCATCTCTATATAGGTGCGTATAAAGCTTTCTACGGTGATGTCTTGATCTGGATACATTTCTGCAAGTAGGTGGTACAGGATATCATATGTATCGAGAAAAACCAACGTATCCAAAACTGCATCTTTTAAATCATCAATTAAACGGTTGGTACAATTATGACCCTCGCATTCTAGAAAAATGCAGGCATAGCAGTACATGCAGGCTAAAGAGCATGTTGGACTCCATTGATCAATCGCCTGCAAAATACAATTTGAACTCACGTGTGAGTCTGAACAGTCACAAACTGCCATCGCGCTCGGGAATGACTTCACTGCCTGTCGACGGAGTTGCTTTATAAGAACTGCTAGCCAATCACGAAGCGCCCTGTGAATTCGAATGTGTAATATCGTTATCCAATAGTATCACTGAATAGACAATTGATTTGAACAACTCATTTTTGTTTTTGGTTCTACGAATACTGTGTTCTATATGCGCTTCGCAATACCAAGCAACGTTACTCTAAGGACTGATAATGTTTATACTCCTTTACTATTAATCCTAGAACTACTAGTAGGTCCGCTAGGTGGTGCTAGTGTACTGGAAAAGTAGAGTGCTCTCTAGTGTTAATATATGCAAAACCTTTTGCGTACAGAGACGTAAACCTATTAGTTCGCGGTTGCACTGCAAATAACATGTTTTAACAGGCAACGACATTGCAACACTAGAGTGCAAAACATGTGATTAATTCCCAAGCAGGACATCAAAGATAGGAAAACTATATGTAGGACTATATTGCTGGAAAACAGTCCCTTTTCCTACTCTACAGTGTAATAATATTTTCTGTGGT
Organism: Lepisma saccharinum; assembly: GCA_022664845.1. Lineage (NCBI taxonomy): Eukaryota > Metazoa > Arthropoda > Insecta > Zygentoma > Lepismatidae > Lepisma > Lepisma saccharinum. The sequence goes on from JAGDQP010038611.1 coordinate 6,480, forward strand.
GTCATCTTGTCATGGTCCAACAGTGTAACATTCAACTGTTCATGTGAGTAGAATGATGTTGGCCCTGTTTTTAATTTTATCAGAATTTAATCTATTTCATAAAAGGCTACGAGCCATTTTATAAAACCGTGCTCGAGCTAACCTAAAGAACATGAAATAGAATGTCATAGCCGGCTATATCCTATACTCTGGTGCTCTATTTTCCAGCCACCGTGGTGTGGTTGCTGTAGTATATAAAAGGCTACGACCCCTACTTAACATAGCAGAGATTACATGTCATCTAGGTTATCTACCGCAGCAGAGATTTTATAAAATTGTACGAAGTTCTTTTACTAGCCATATTTAACGAAACAGAGATTTCATAAAATACTACGAAGCTCTTATTAATATATCGTCTAGGATAGAGCCAAAGATCAAATATTTAGTTGTACAAGTCGCCGTGTCGTTTTTGTCGCGGTTGCTGAAGAACGTACTCTATATTCCGAGGGCTGGACGATATGTTGTGTCGCAGTTTTTTACTACGAATAATATAATGTTCTCAGGTATCTAACACGTAGTACAAAAAGCTACGAACACATTTTAGACCTAGCAGAGAATACATATCGTCTAGGCAAGATTCAAAGGTTGTTGCGCAGAAATTCCAACCCTATTTAACATAGCAGAGATTCCAGCACAGCACACCCGTCCCCGTCCACACCCAGAGATTACGTGAAAGACTAAGAACTAATTTTACAGCCCGATTTAGCATACCAGAGATTCTAACACAGCACCAATTACATGTCGTCTATGCTTGAGCCAATGTCAGTTTGCTAAGGCCAAATATTTAAAGGTGTATATCTCGCAAACGGCTAGCTAGGCATATTGAGACTCGGTTTTCACATTTGGTATTAGGACATTGAGCAGTACATGTGAAAAACTTGTGACCTCGAGGTCAAATGACAAATATTCAACAATGTATATCTCGCAAACGGTTAGACATATTGAGATTCTGTTTTCACACTTGGTATTAGGGCATTGAACAGTACATGTGAAAAAAGTGATGACCTCGAAGTCAAAAGTCAAATATTTAATAGTGTATATTTCGTAAATGACAAAAGACATACTGAAATTCTGTTTTCACATTTGGTTTGAGGGCAATATAACCAACCTATGAAAAAATAGTATTTTAAAAAATGTTTCTTTTTATTATAATAAAACACTTCATTATACATGAAAGACTAGAGTCATTTTTTCAAAAAAATACACAGGGCTTCCATCATAGATTACACTGTAACTAAACACATCTGGCTAATAATTTCATGACCAACACACACATATATGGTTTATGGAGAACTTAATCTCACTCCAAGGACCAACAAACACACACAGAGACACAGACATATGGTTTACGGAGAACTTGATCTCATTCGAGAGACCATTCGCCTAAATGAATAAAGCATAATATCGCTAACATTAGTGTAGGCTGTTGAGAATTTATTTAAGAACTCGTGTAGGGAATAGCCAAAGGCACGACATGCTAAATAGAGAAAATATTAGTGTCCACAAAACTCAGATAAATCACCTTCACTGCGTCCATTATTTCATGTATATAATAAGCACTTGCATTTTAGAAACTTTATATGATACGGCAACTATGGTGGAAGACCATAGCTATCCATATATACAATATGACCTGTATTACATATATAAACGGCAACCCAGTGCTCGCCGGGCTTATTACTATTATCATTATTTATAATTACTCCTGCAGGTAGTGTATGAATAAAACGAGGTAATTGAACTGCAGCGTATCCACCTATAAAATGACCTTGATGCAAATTTTGCTGTAGTGCCTCGTAGACTTCAAGAGGATTCATTATTTTTCTTAAATCATTATATATTTTTCGTAAGAAATCAATTTCCAGTTGAGAGGACAATTCACCGTAAATAACAGCTGTTATATTAGATGCTAGTGCCTGGTTAAAATGAACTTCTAATCGTACACTTCCCTGTCGCTGGGAACTAGTATGAAATGCTGCACTAGCACTAGAATCAGGATTTAAATAAAACACCAATAGAGTATATCCATTAGGATATTCTGCAAGCGAAATATCATTACCTAGATTAGAATAATAAATACCAGAACCTGTAAATAGCGTAGCATATGCTTGAATATATAGCTTAATATCAAAATCTGGCTGTAGTGGTTTAGATGAGATGGGAATTCCGTCAACATACAATGTAAAAAACTACATATTGAAATGCTTAAAATTAAATGGATTTGTCTGATATGTTCCGTTGAAAGCGGAATTAGTAACAAACCCAATAACAATACGTTAAGGTACTACACCCGAAAACAAATCTGGAAGTTTAGTGTCCATAATACCTTGAGGTAAAGTTTCTGTCTTAACCAGCACATTTGTTATAGGATATTTTACTCTAAATTTAGGAATTTGAAATATTTTATTTTGTGCTATTTTCACCGTGGGCAGTACATCAACCTTTTTTACAAGCAGGATTACATCTGTAATTACAACTCGACCCTCAGCCGCAACTTCACCCATTAGACAAAATACTGGTTTGGCAGGAATCAGCATAATACGTAACTGTACACCACTTAATACAAATTTCTCCTGGTTGAAAATATCACCGTAAATTTACCCAAGTAATTCAAAGGGCTGACCTAACCCCGTGAGAAGAGAACGTTGTTTAAAATCAGAATTACCACTATCAACCACACTGTCCATAACACCGACAGTATTTTTAAACCACATTACCGTCTGAAGATGAGATGTTTTTGCATTAACGTTATAATTCAATAGTTTTTCAATATATGAGCTGTAGGGATATGTATGTTAAGAATAGAAAATCAGTTGATTATTCAGATATATATGTACCTCGCTAAACATAGCGCTGAGAAAATTATTTACAGGCCCAATTTGTTATCGGCAGATGTTAAATCAGCCCCGTTAGATGTAGCATTGTATGTGGTAAGTCAATATAATCACCGAAATTCTATCGGACTACGAAATTCTGTCGGAGCACTATCAGCTATTGACGCCACCGGCTTATACAGCACTGTTTTATTACCAATAATACTCGCTTGAGCGGGAAGATACACAAATAGATCTAATCCTGATTTCGTACACACACTGCATTTTTGCTTTTCTGCTATTAACACTCTCACTAGTTTATTTTTATAATACCATATTACGTCTACGAAAATGTAGTTTTACACATACACAGACATATTGGAAAGGAACCGAATTGCCAATGCTATCTATTAAATCAATAATAATTTTATCAAACTGTTTACGTTGTACGGGGACATAATGAGGAATTTCAAAGATGTGCACAATTGCACATTGTTAGCGCCATACTCTTTAATATTCGTATTTATAATACGCAGAAGTGGAGCAACAGTATCGCCTACCAGTTGAGGTTCTACAATGTCACTGTAAATATACGTATCTACGGGTAGCGATTTCTGTAAATCAGGCGGATAACGCGCATGATGGACAAATGCTATATTTTCTTGCTGTGTATTAACAAAATCTAGTATTTTGGATAATTCGGTTGATAGCCGTACTTCTTTTACACTTTCGTCATCTTTTCTTACTCCACTGACCTCAATGTGTTTACCGAAGCTTTAATGTTTAATTATAAATTCAATTTATCGCTTTTATAGTTAATTTGAGATAGAATATCGGCAACGTGATAATAATGGCCGGGCATTATTTTAGTTATGTTCCAGTTTTCTTTATCCGTGCCCTGTAATAGATCTCATTAGTATATTTTGAAACATTCTGAAATGACCCTGTATTGTATACCTCGACAACAGCTGTTTCCCACACACCTTTCTCCAGCAAAGAGGATGATACAGTTTTGTAGTATAACATTAAAGGGTTTTGTGGAAAACATTTCATATAACTATTACTGGCTAGTGTGAGGTAAAAACTAGCACACTCCGTATATATCTCTCTTCTTCGACTTTTTTTCTTTACACCGCCATCTGTTTGCTTAATTCTGTTTTCCTCCTATAAACACTTGATATATTTTATTTTGTGCTATATATTTTAAATTACATTTTGCTTCCTGCCAGCGTGATTTTAAAGCTTCTTCAACGGTTCTATTACTATCTAGAACATCGCCGGCTACATTAAGTCCAGTACGTAACAGTTCTTTACCAAAATGTTTTGAATTTTGTTTTAATAATGGAAATAAAGTACGGAATAAATTACCTAGGAAACTACCAATATTATATCCTTCTTGGTATGGTGCACCTCCATATTCATTATAACCACTGCCTGCTTCATGTGTGTAATATTGCATATAAGGATCATACATTATTTTTCTGCAAATATACACGAATATAATACTAGTTTACAATATTGTATTATCATTGTTACAACCCTTTTTAGGCATAGCACAAAGTCTTAATTCCCATTTATAACCACACACATCTACTCAACCTCTTAACAGACGGCAGTATGAACTCCATCGTTTATGTTCTTTCAAGGGGATATTATAAGATTACCAATTACCTCATTCTAAATTACAAAATGCACATCTTACAATATCGGGTAATCTAACAAAATAAAAACCACAGTCCGCAAGTTGACGTGGTGGAGCTTTCCATTGCTCTCCGTTTGTTAAATAGGATACTGGAATCCATGAATTAAATGAAGCAGGATAAATAAGCCACAGAACAAGTATTAGTTTAACTCTAGATTCTAAAATTTCATCTATTTCATAAACTTCGGGCAGTTGCACCGCCTGTATTTCCTCTTCATAAAATGTACCATCAATCACATCACCATTTAAATAATCTAATACATAAACCACTTTCTTTTCCTTATACTTTATATGTTTTATTTTAAATATTTTCAAAGTCCAGTTTTCTTTGTACCCTTTTTCAAAATGGCGTTTCACCTTAGTAATTCGAACAATATCACCTTCTTTATATTTTTTTTACCTTAACACTCACAATAGCCGGTTTCACCAGTCTATTCCACACTTGTTGAAACGTGTCTTGATTCACAGGAGCGGGTGGTAATTTATGTGCGGTGTGGGGCCTACAATTATACCCATGAACCAGTTTCGCCAATACATCAATGTAACGATATGTTTTTAGAAATATAATATTTCCACATTCTTTGCTTCAGACTGCGATTTAGACGTTCTACGAGATTTGCCTTAATATCTGGGTTTTCGGTTGTGAATATTATGCTTTTTGAGGAACGTTTGAAATGTTTTATTTCGAAACTCTGTATCTTTATCTGTTTGTAGACGTATGAGTCTACGGTTGGAGGTAGATGTAAATATTTTCTCGAATGCCTCTTTAATATGTTCACCTGTTTTGCTGCGTACCGGCACTGCCCATGCGTAGCGACTAAATAGATCAATCACTGTTAAAAAATTTAGCGGTAGCCATCATTATATTTTGGAGACTTTGTAAATCAACCAGGTCCGCTTGATACTGATCGTCGATGCTTAATACAAGATAGGGTTTGCGTTAAAAACGTTTCCGCACTGGTTTATGGAATGTATATGCCGGCTATTCTTTTAACCACTCTTCCACTCGTTGTAAAGGTATTGATTTCTTTACAGCCTGCCATAACGCCTCAGCTGTTGAAAACGAAACAGGATGTGCCGAGTTGTAGTACATATTACCTAGCTTTTTCATAGTTTATAGTTGCGCCATCCTACAGCTTTACGTTTACGTCATGATCCAGGCTCCTGTTCCTCCTGTTTTCCGGGCAGAAGCAGTCAGTTTTCGAATATATTTTAGATGTTGGGGTTATCTATATATTCTAAGGGTATATTTGATTTTGCTAATAGTACAGCGAAGATTTCCCAGTCAGTGGGCGGAATATTTTTCTTACGACACCTAACAAAATCAGCTACTAAATCTACTATATAAACACCGGAGATTAATTTACCATATATATTAACGTTACCATATGCATCCCAATGAATGTTTTGGTTTTGTTTTAATTTGTGTAATAAAGACATTGCTTTATATCGACAGGATTCGGGGAAAGTAGATATTATATCATCATCGTCATCGCTCTCCTCCTCCACCACCTCGGGATTCTTTGAGGGTGTGGTGGATTTTGAACAAAATGTAAATATTTTTGTAACACCTCTCTGTATTGTACCCATTTTTCTTCTACACTCATACTCTTATTACTTAAAATATGTTTCATCTCATTATCGAGATTTGAAATAGTTTGGCAATGATATAATTTTTCTGGCGAGATTAAAATAAGTTTTTTCGCATGCTGCATAATTACTATTTAAACAGACCTCTAGAAAGGGTGCAAACAATGCTGTGAGGAAACCACCCTTTTGTACAATTATTCGTTTTTTCTTTTGTTTCAGAGTCGGTCCTCTCTTTACCAAATACCTAAGTTGATTTTTATATTTCTGTTATCTATATTTGCTCTTTTATATTTAACGGAACATTCTCTTGCAATACGTTATATGAACATTCACAAATAGAACGAATCAATTCGGAATCTGCATTTTGTAAAAATGCCTTACGTACTTCAGGTTTTGAGTTTGCCAAAGGGCTTAGTAAGTGTGCACTCTGCTTATTAATCACTTTCGTTCTTTCTTTATTTCTACCCTAATGCCTATTACAGTAAAAATAGTTGCTAAAATATATAAAATATTGAAGAATTTATTTTACAGGTATATAAATATAATTAAAAGAATCCGTGGGGAAGATATTTGTTCGAAGACGTCGATCGTCAGCGGTATTTTGTTTTAAATCAAATAGTAAATAATCATAGGCATTTCTAGTTGCATCATCGTAGGCCTCTTGTATAAATTTTGTATTATTAGGATACACCTGACAGGCAAGACAATTAATTTGAGACCGATCTCTGGGAATTTTTAAAACATATCATGTAATGACTGTTCAAGGAAATATCTCGCATACCTCTGGCCTCGTGGAATATATTCTGAGTAAGAAATAACACAGGTTTCGATTGTGACTTCCCTTCGTGAAGAAGTCTACAAACAGGCTATCACACTAACGCATTAAGTCGACAATTATAATAAGATGACTCCCAGTGTCCGCGGAAAAATCATCTACGCACGGTAAACCCTTTTTGAAAGTACGTAGATCAAGCCTCGTATAAAGGTTGCCACTTATCATAACAGCATTTTATATTTTTGAATAAATTACTGTAGTGATCGATAAATGTTTTGACAAAATATGATTTCCCGCACGCCGTGGAGCCGGCTATAATGCATGTAAAAGGCGTCTGCCACTCCATATTTTAATATAGGCCAGAACGAAATAGGAATATAATAAAATATTATATTATTACGATTTTACAAATGTCAATACTTTTACTGCAAGTGAGGAATTTGTTTTAAACACTTTTCAGCATATTCTCTCGCCCCCTCACATGTAGATATTGCCTGCTGAATACACTAAAATTTCCCTGACCATTATTGGCATCATCTAATGAAAGAATAAAACACTGGCGAATACCTCTAAGTTTATCTGATAATAATACATCGTAATTAGCACTCACGTTGCTGTAGTCGAGTTAAAACAGCTGTCAATATACCACTCATTAAGTGAGAAGTGTATATGTGCATAGTAATTACGTAAACTAATAACTACAGAAAATGTACGCGCATCATCATCTTCACACGCAAGACCGACGCATATTTGCTTATCCATTTTTCTCTATATACAGGCGAAATATACACCTTATTTATTCTATTAGTTTTCTTTCATAACCATAGGGAAGAGTGTCATAGTTATGCACACACTTCCTTTTATTAGATGTGACCTGATATATTTTGCTAGTACCAGGCTTGGTAATTACTCAATGAACGTTCGTTTGTGCAATTTGGCGACCCGTGTGGATATTAACGGGT
>JAGDQP010038612.1:0-18087 GCA_022664845.1 Lepisma saccharinum
CGTTGGATCACTCATATATATGTAATGTACATACGCATTTTGAAATTTTACGGAAAGTAAAACGTTCAACCGAAAATTGGCTGAATGTACATTTAATCCAAAAAGCGGAAGCAGCTCAGCTGCCTCCATTTTTTGGATGAACGTTGTATCTCCTATTTTTTACAGTGTAATGACCCGATTAACCCGGTCTGGGAATCATAATTAACTGGATATTTTGGTGTATTTTTTGTGCTACTGTTGGTAACATCTCCTGTTCTGGTCATGCCTGAGAGAAACACTGTTCAAACGCAAGGAAATAATAAAAATCTTTTTGTCTTCCGGAATATCGGGTCTAAATAGTCACAGGTCAGACCGGGTGCAAAGCCAAGACCCGCTAATCCAGTCCAAAACTTGGCCCGGTGACCCGTTTCAGCTCTGGTTATGGGTATGCTGCCCACTACCGATTCTAACAAAATGCAGAACTCAAAGTCGCCAAAACTGTAGTGCAGTAGTTCTCAATGTTTTTCTTTTCGCTGTACACCTTCCTTTGTAGTGCGTTCCCGCTGCACACTAAGTACGGGTTGGTAACAATACGGAAGACTTAGTCACTAATTGTAAGACGTAAACAAACCAATAATTTCCTTGTAAAATAAATCAGAGAAATATATGTCTTTTCTTGTTTCTTTTTAAAAAAAATAGATATTGAGTGAAATTTCTCTTACTAGCAAAATCTCAGTCTCAGAAGTTTCGCGACACACTTAGCAAATTTCACCGGTTGAGAACCCCTGCTCTAGCATATCAAATATGGATGACATTGCTCTATCTATCAAATATGGAAACACAAAATATATGTGTGTTTTGTATGTATTAATTTTATCGTAGTTGGATGCTGTAATCAGTAACTACGAAGATGGACAACACCAAGGCTACAAGGACATAAGGACGGTGACGAGGTTTTAAGATTACTCGAGTAATTATACGTATAAATATTATTTAGTGTATGTAGTAAAGCCAGTGTGATTACAATGGATGCCTGCATGTCATACCCCTCTATCTTGCCAATGGGATAGTAGTGGATGTGTTATTCCTGAGACAATGCAAACGAGGTTGCTAAACATATCACCAAACTACACGGTTGTGTGTGCGTGATGCCAATCGACTCTACATGACTTTATTTTCTTGAATAGGGAATGTAATATTGTATGCAATGTGAGCGCAACATATACAGCCAGGCAACTTGACAACAAAGTGTAAGTACTTACATAAGCGCTGAAACTCCTGACTGAGGTTCTTCCATAATTTTTCCTCAGTCTCACCAGGCAAATGCCGAGATGGTACATACTAATTAGGTCCTGGTCCTCTACATTCCAACATTCTCTCCCTACTATATCCCGACTTGAGACAGAGATCCCTAAAGACCACAAAGAAATTCAAATTCAATATGACCTCTTTTATGCATGGTGTTTTTCTCGCGCGACATGAAGTTAGCAGAAACCATCCGTTTTGTAAAACAATGGAAGCAAATGGGTACTTTTATGCACCTGCAGCGACGTTCCGCGTTCTAAAAAAACAGTTCCTTGTGTTTTAGAGAACGTAAGGCATTTGTTTCTCGTATAAACGCAAGCTTGTATTCATTAGCCGAAGTATTGCCAGCCATTTCAGAGTCTAATTGCTCAGAAGTTGCCCTATCGCATGCAGAAAACGCACTGGCAACACTACTTTTCCCTCTTCTTTTCGTCCACCATTTGTACATACATCACGTACATAAAAAGAAAACTCATAGTAACCTACCTTCTTGCTACAGGCAACAAGACACCATGCATAAAAGGGGTTTTAGAGCTGAAACAAGTGGTGGAGTCTTACAGATTAGGCGTTGTTTCTGAAAAGGTGCATAGACGATGTTCAAACTAAACATTCAGTGATTGTGTTGACCCCCATAAAAACGACTGGTTTTGAAATAAATATTGCAAGTTCGTATCAAAGGTTTAATTCTCTAATTTCACCATAAAATAGTTTCATACGCTGTAGCCGAGAAGAAAATGGAGGTGTGAAGAACGTGAGTCAGAGCCGAATCTGGATCTGTTCCAGTAAAATCCATACCTTAAAATCTCTCCTGATTTACTTGGTGGAGAAATATGTCTTTCTTTTTCTTATTATCCAAGGTTATGCCATAGGCCAATGATCACAGCTTGTGTTTAGTCATAAAACGGCAGTAAAATAACATTTGATAGATTCCGAAAAAGATAAAAACATGTACTTACAGATAAAACGTAAATAATTGTATTCCTGTTCACTTGCTTTAGTTACACTATAGAATCCTAAATATTATAGTTACACCAACATGTTCGCGTGATAAGGTGAGATAAAATTAATTGTATGTAGCACTGTGGCTTACGCCCTTCACATGGTATTCACTCAAACTTTCACTGTGTGCCAAGTAACACATAGAAAGTAATCCTCTAATATTTTTTATGTGGGATTTTTAGTAATCTTTATTAGTATTTTATGATTGGTTAATGTGAAAGTTACTAGTTCACAGGTCAAATAGAGCGGCATTTGTATATTGAAGAGAAATACGGCCAGCTGAACACTTGTTTTATAAGTTGCGTAAGTTGGAATGATAGTTTGTGTTTGTTTTTGGCTTAAAAGGCAATTTTGTTTGTTATCTGCAAGTTTTTCTCAGTTTTATGAAGAAAAGACTGGAATATCATCTTAGCTACGATCAAAACAATATATTACTGATAGAGGAGATGATGTCATTTCTTCAAGTGTATACGTAGTATTTTTTATGTATATTCTGTATAATCATATTAGTCAGTTTTAGCCAGAAGTAACCGCACTTCTTGTCTAAAAATTTGCCATTTCCAAATTTTTATTTAATCTATTTAGCGTTTACTCTGCGACATTGGCTTCCTATGCTGTGATATTTTTTTCTCAGCGGAAACCTTCAAATTATTGAGGACTTCTTTCCGTTTTTTTTTTGTTTTTTTTTAAAGAAATACAAGGTCTCTATTTACAATCTTATTTTACGAATTCTGTGTCAATTTAAATTGTCCGATGGAAAATACATTTTCAAGGCTCACAAATAGGGCAATCTGTGATCCCCGAATCACACAGAGAGCATGTGGAACATTCATTTTAAATCTTTCAAATGGGGCAGTCCTAGGCTATGTTGATCAGAACAAAAACATAAACCGCCATGAATTGCGAGATTTTCCCCCAATGATATTTCAGTCGATAGAATGAAAACTAAAAAAAAAGTAACCCAAGTCATGATCGTATTGACCAGATCTGAAACGGATCAAGTTTTTGACCGGTCTCCGGCTCACCGGGTCTATGCTTGAGACCCGGCCTAACCCGTTGACCCAATTTCGAGTCGATGACCCTGAGAGCAAAGCAGGGTTGTTAACTCTTTTCTTGTTACTTTCGGCATCTGAATAGTGTTTCTTTCAGGGATGACCGGAAGCGGTGGGTTTAATCCGCAGAACACCAAGATTCGACTCCGAAAATTTTCTAACAAATAGTAAACACCCATGGAGTCTTGCATCCCGGAAAGAACACAAATACCACCGGAGGTGTACAAATAACTCTTTCCCCGGATAGGCTATTCAGAAAAAGATTATGAATGTCACAAATGAATAAATTGGGGGAATAAAACAAGGTCAGATCGAGTCAAAACAGGGGCATTGGGTGAAGATTGCGTCACTGGGTGAATTGGGCTAAGGTTCGATCATGGGATTGCCAGATCACAAAGTAAATCTGGTTATTTGGGTCAAGACTGGGTTACTGAGCCATTTGGGTCAAGTTTCAGACCGGATCACCTGCCTCAGGCCAGGTCACCGGGTTACCAGAAGTGACCCGGTTCATAGCTCTGGTATTGACGTATTTTTGCCCACCTGATTGAAATAGTCCCGGCCTACCCTAATGGTTCGATATGTTTTACAATGGGCATGTAAATTGGGAAACGCTTCTTCTGTTGTTTATTTCCTATAGCTCTGACAAGGAAACTGTCTCTGGTGGGACACGAAAATCAGCACGAAACTTCCACAGTGCATTGGTGATGTGTTCGAATGAACACTCCTGTAGTACTACGTTTCGGAGTTTTCGAAATTCTGTTCGGAATGCCTGAAAGGTAGGCAACACTTCATACATATACGTTGAAGTTATGCATTTCCCGTTCACTTTTATATAAAAGGTTGAGCTGAAGATAATTTAAATGTTAAATTAAAGATATTGATAAAGTTGACGTGTTAATTAATTGCTCTGAGCCCTGATAAATGCGAATATTATATAAATACAGGGTGACCCAAAGGAAACTTCCGATCCCAATAATTTTGTAATCAATTGATTGTCAAGAGGAATCGCGACACACGTCCTTTTTATTTAAAGGAGAACGTCCCATCGTGGTCAAACATGCATGCTGTCCAATTTTATTGTGGTCTAGTGGCGTAGTGGCAACAAGTGATATTTTCTTAAATGACAACATGGGTCAAGTAACACAGCATGTCAATGGACTTTAGGTTCGATTTACGAAAGCATGTGATCATTCACTATTTTTTGAAAGCTTTGCGGGAAATTGCGTTTCCAACTATCAAATATTATAAAGTGAAACTTGGTAGGTGAGGTAATGTTTTACACTATTTAACGTTATGAGCGCTCCATCTACCATAATTAGTATAAAAAAATACTCCTGGATACATCACTTAAAAACTTGTTTTGTCCGTCTGAATGGTTGTCTTTGTTACATTCGCTATTTTACCTGTTACACCAGAAAAACGCCGGGTGGTCGACTACGTTCCAACATCCTCTTCCCTATCCCGGTCTCAGTCTGAGATACATAAAGGCCATAAATAAATTGAAATCAATTTAATGGAATCAAATGTAGTTTTGATATAGGTATATGGATTACTGAGTATGTTACTCCAACAAAATGGAATGCTAGAAAAATATCAAAGTGAAATGTAGAAATTATTGTTCGTGTAAATTTACACTAGTAATCAGTAATTTATATAGTATTATGCATTAAGTTTGGCAGTGTTTTTAAACTATGAGGTTATCAATAGGCGATTGGAGGAGTATAATAATGCAATTTTATTATTTTGCTAATTTGCATTCGAATTACCTTCGTAAGTTGCGAGGCCTCAGGAGCAGTGACGTGTAAGATGCCTAGAGAATTCTGTAGTATTCTGTAATACCTTTCATGTAATAATATTACTATGTTCTATGAAAATTAAAAGAGGTCTGTGTGACTTCGACCTGAATTTAAATTGTTATTACTTAAAGCGAAGATTATATTATACACCCAAACACACAAACTGCAGTCGTATTTTCAGATAAAATACTCATAACATCCAAACTAAAACCTAGCTTGTTTGGTGTTGTCGATTCTGTATGCATTGGACTAAGATAACTTGTATTATTCAAGGAATTTAGACCTTCCGCATAAAATTAAAATTAACCTACTGGAACGTTTCATTTCCGGACGGAAATTAGAATATATTGTAAACCATTGTTTTTCTGTTCGTTCATTTACAAAATATATTAGGAACGAAGTTTCACATACAGCAGAACTTGGGTGGAATAACAGTATGCATTTTAATCTGCGTCGGAAATACGTGCAACTCAGGTTAACAACGTATTAAGCAAGTTAGAAAGTTAGAACATTAATATGTACATTTTTTTAATGATATTAAAAATCGAAATATTCGTAATAGATTATTATTTTTATGGCCTATATAACATCACCTAGTCTTTCCAAAAACATTTATGAAAGTTTGTATGGATGCACTTGCATTACTTCAGTAGAAGTCTTACTATTGATTTCTCAGGGTGGACAGATGATATTTGTTTCTTCTCTGAAACTAGCATTTTCGCTAATGGAAAGTAGCTTTCTTGCTATCTGCGCGATGTGGGTGATGAATTTCTCCGTTCCTTGTTACTAATTAATGTTAGCACTTGACTATACTCCTTTTCCTCTTACATATAATCAAGAAGAATATCATAGGAAGTTTTGTTCAACCCTTTTAATAGCGTCAGTAAAATACTTGAAATACAACCAATTGAAACTTTTGAGAAATACAGGCTATACATAAAGTTAGTTAACACTTTCAAAAATATATTATAATGAAACCATTAACATTATTAACTTACACAGTACACTGGTTGAAAGAGCAAGGATTTTTTTTTTGGAACTGCAGGCATTCCGTGTAGTTATAGTTATGGCCGCTAGATGGCGGTAAATTCAATATGGCGCTTTCTGGCTGAAAAGGAGTTTTGCTACTCTATATATTGATAAAAAAAAGGAGCGCAACAGATGTCCAACAGATTTTTTCATGGAGTTATGTAAAGCCCTTAGTTCCTAATTGATTTTTGATTTTTTATTTACGGCCTTTAGGTATCTAAGGCTCAGTTCGGGATAGGGGAGGAGGGAGGATGTGGGAAGGTGTCGCCCAGGGCCTAAGTTAAAGGTTCCATCCCGGTATTTGCCTCGTGTGGCTGAGGAAAAACCCTGAAAAAACCTTAGTTCTTCATCTTCCAAGAGGTATTATGGAACTAAGGGGAGAAAATTGAACATGGGACAGCCAAAGTCACAGAAGACATGTTGAACCGTGTGTGGCTAGGGTTAGAGTTATCATGTGGATATTTGTTTGGTCACACATGGCTTCCACATAAAATAGAGTTTTTGTAAGGTGAATACTGTGGAAAAAAAACTTGAATGTATTACTTACAATATTCCTTATTGACGATAGTGATTATTTTCATAGTTCGTCCAAAATAAATTGTTGAAAGTGTTACCGCATTTGATGTACATCCTGTATAAATGGGTTCAGTCTTGCACGTGAATAAAAAATTAGCGAACAATAATTTCTCAATAAATTTTTTTCTATTTCTGTTGTGATATTCTCATGTTTTCTTGGTTGGCTTAAAATTCTCGATGTGTGGAGAAGTTATTTCGACAATATTCTTACCGTACGTCGAAGAACAAAGAGAAGGATTGGAGATATACTAAGTCATAGCCCAGACAACGATATCGCAGACGATAATACGAAATCACTGCGATGAAATATCGCTACCAATCAGAATGCATTATTTTCTCTGGGTTCTTTACGAGGATTGCTTATATGCTGCGGGATCGCACCTTGAAGTAAGTCCGTTATGTTAACGATACCGTGGTAGTTTTCATTCGCATGTCTAGTCTGTAACGTTGAATTTGTGTTCTTATAGAATCTGCATAGGAATATACACGTTAGTTGTAATGTATGGATAAATAATTTGATACAAGCAGTGTTCCTTTCAGAACATTTCGTCCGGGGGGCTCGTGGGGGCTCACGAAAATTATAAATAATGTATATTGATTCCAATGTACTAAAATATAAATAAAAATAATGTTACTTAACAATATATCGTACTTTCTTAGATAACCTCAAAATAACATGAACAATATTTGTAGAATGTGCTATTATATACCTATTTCTGTATACGTGTGAGTAATACAAGTGTTGAGACTAATTCTTCCGCGGGGGCGGTTGCAAGGCCCCGGAAGGGCAAAGCCCCCTCTGACGGTATGCCAGAAAGAAATAGTGGATAAAATAGGAGACTTGCTGCTTTATTTTCAACATCAAGTCTCACATTATATTGAATGGTTTGTCATTAGTCAGATATCAACACCTGGGCAGTGTCGTAACATCAGGGTCTGCAAAGCAGGTGGACCCAAGGCTTTAGGGCCCACTTTTATCCTCATCGAAATATCTTTTACGTAGCCCTGAACGTCCTTCTCAGCGAACATGTAATAACTAAATGTTCCTTCCGCTATATTGTTTCATATAATCATTAGCTTTGTAATGCAATAGAGCACTCGCCTGCAGGGCCATCAAAATATTATACATGGGCACAGTGGGCAATCGCTAGGGCCCCCCAACCCGACACGAGCTTAAGGGAGCATGCTAATCTAAATACTTTTTGCCTTTATTGTATTTTTTCAAATTTCTCAATTTGAAAACAAGTACTTACGTCAGTTCCTTATAAGCAATGACCATTGTTAAATGAAAACTGGTAAAATATGACTCGGATTTCAGAATTAGCTTCCTACGAGTAGACCACAGAAAGTGTTTGCGATGTACACGTTGCACTGTTTGTGAGATATTGTTTCGTTCACTTTTCTCATATGAATGCCATCTACTGAACTTGATAGTTCCGTGCACCGTAGAGTTAGTTATTTAACAATGGGAGTGGCAGGATCTTTAAAAGTGGTATAAGCAAATGCAATGCTTTTCTTATGAAAAATTGTAGAGAACTACTTGTTGATATATGTTTCGCTCTGTCCAGCGGTCGCGTGATCAAACAACGTTACTGACATTAACGGGTTCAAATAATTCTTAGAACATGAATGAAACGGGACTTCAGGGTGGCCGAGAGGTTTAGCGCACTCGCTTTTTGTAGGCGTGGTATTAGGAGCAATTTCCGCCGGCGTCCATTGAACCGAGTGATCCACAGTACACTTTAGCAAAAACCATAAGAGCTCATCAGCTCTTGCGGACGGTAACAGCAATTCATTCTCTCACAAATGAAAAGAGATGTAATAGGCTATAGTAAATGTGCTCTTTGGATTTTTCTTCAAAAATACGCTCAATAATATATGAAGTTTCCCGATCGACAATAGGTTTCGCCAATCATGGCATGCCAGGTTCGACGCTCTTGGGGGCCAAAGAGATTCGGAGTCAGTGTTAAGCCCTTGTTCTTTGAACGCCACCTTCCTCGGATGCAAGGCTAGGACAAAACATTATCTGTTCATCTGGCCCACGGACCTTTGGCTCATATAACTGTTTCAGTCCAGAACGAACCATTTTCATACTAGAAGAGAAAACTATCAACATATCTCCAGTCCTATGAAAGAAGTTCAAGTATGCAATGCGATGTTACAACTAAACGCGAACCTTACGCAGACGATAAAAGATGATGAGGTTATGCAGAAGTGTGTTATAAGAGAGAAAAGGTGACACATCCAAGTTACAATTAAGATAAGAAAGGCAACTGACAGAACGAAAGTATATCGTGTATGGTGGTGCACAAGAAGGATTCTTCTCATCTCGTCTGCATGAGGTTCGCGCTGAAATGCAGCACGGTATTTCATAGTTGAACATCATATGGGAGATTTGGGACGTATTGAAGATAAAGAAAGACTAATCTGTCAGCATTATATGATGCTGTTATAGAATAGGCAATAAGATGTGTATTGCGAGAGTCTAGCATTTAGTTCTTTATTTAACTTATGGGCCAGACAGGTAGCTATGATTAAACTAGCATTTCTGAGGGACGGCATGTGGCAGGCTTAGCCTATAAGGTGCATACCTAGTCCATAAATATAAATTAAATAGAAACTAAATGTTAGACCACAAAATAAATAATTGATAGACTCCAGGAATAAATAATTGATACCCTTTTCCACTATATACAAAAAAAAAAAAAAAAAAAAAAATTGGTCACCTACCTGAAAAGTTTGGCTAAGGTCCTTGCTATGTTAAAACTGGGTGGCGGCGTTGCTACAATATCCCTCAACCTTTCATTTAGCAAGACAAATGTGACAATGGTGCCTGTTTAACGCAGGGGATATATTCCCGGCTGGGAACCTACTGAGGTGGCATCCCACGATTATGCCATGACCTATGTCCGACATATAAGCACCAGGCCCTTTGGAAGTTGTTATCTTGCTTACTGAAAAATAGCAACTATAGTTCACGTCATCTGATAGCCAAATGAGAACAATCACCATCATGGAGCGATCAGTTACTTGTTGGTAGATAATGTCAGACATGTCAACCTAGATAAGTTCGAATGCGGGAGAGTGGTCAATTTGGGAGGAAGAAAATGCGGGAGCTTGCTGAGAAACTAAAAATATTCTAAAGGGTAACAATACAAACCTTAATCCACAGAACACAGATGTTCAAACTTCTAAACCACAAAATCTCTCAGGCATTTGTTTTAATTTCTCGCGTATTTAGTGTGAGAGTATGCAACGAAATCAACCAACATTATATCTCTTGAACAGGGAAAAATAAAGTTTTGTAACTGGAACTGTGAAAAATATAGTATTACTTTCAATATTTTGACCACTAACCGTCGCAGTCCAACACTTCATTTATTCTTCTCGGCATTGACTGCACTAACATAGAAAATTCCGTGGACGTCTTCTTATACTCTCCCATACATCTCTCACATGTCCCCTCATCTGTTCGTCCCCGCTGGCATTCCCAGTCACGGACCATTATTGCCCAAATATGCTCCATAGGGTTGAGATCCGGTGATTTGGCAGACCAATCGAGCACGTCAATCTCCGGATGTTCCGCAAACCAAGCCATTGTAATGCTGGAGGTGTGCACACTGCTATTATCATGCACATATTTACTTGTTTCCATCTCATCTGCTGGATAGACCGCTCGGACACTTGATAGCATACAGTCCTGAAGAACTTCCACTTATTCTTCAGAATCCATTCTAGAGGACACTTCAGCGAGTTCACCAACTCTTGTTGCAGCCATCCACCCCCAGAATGCCACTATCCTGCCACTGTGTGTTCTAGCCACAATATGCTCAGGGGAGTGTCGAGTATCGTTTGGACGCCAGAGAAAAGTCCTACCGTCCTCATCAGATGAGAAGACCTTCTCATCTGCGTATACCATTGTTTCCCAAAGCTATCTTCAACAGTCAAATGCTGCAGGCAAAATGCAATACTCATCATCTGTGAGCAAGATTTTTTTCGCAGCTCTTTTGTGATGGATTCCAGCAGCATGCAGGCGGTTTCTTACAATGCAAACGCAGACTGGTAAATTTAAATTTCTGGCCATGGATGATGCTGGTAGGAAAGGATTAAGACGACTTAAGTCTAATAAAGCTTGATCTTGTTCCCTAGTGGTGTTCTTCCGCACACCAGGCTTCGGACGTGTTTTCAAACCATTTTTGTCCTCTTTTTCAAAACGATGAATCCAGTAACGGACACAGTCTTCGCTGAATCCAGCAACAATAGCTGTTTCAGCCCACACCCCACATACAAATTATACGACCCCTTGTAACCTCTGACGTGTAAGACATAGTCCTGCAAACACCAAACAACAGTAGCAAGTGACTGGCATCGTTGTTTCGTGCTTTCATGCACAAGACTGCTACAAACACGCCACCTTTTGCAACCAATTAGCCCTTGATTCTGCCATTGATAGCGTTGGTTCTCTTACTGGTATGGACCGATACCAGGAATATTCTGATCGAGCGGAACATACACTACCTCATATTTAGCACCAATCAAATGACAAGACAACCGGACAAAGCAAACACATGAACAACAATCTTCCCGCACCCCTGCAACACTTGTAGAGAGAAAGTTTGACTAACCCTACCACGATGCACCTTCTACATTTTAAATAATAGACCATGCTATAGTAAAATATAATGACATAGTGGATAATTTAATAGTTAACAGTGAAAAACAATTGATGCCCACTAACAAAATACAGCAATAAATAACTAGCATGCAAATATAATATACCTCTAGAGGACACTTAATAGTCAACAAAAAAGATAATATACACTAACAAGAAACAACAATAACAAATAACTAACAACACTCTTAATTTCAGACGGCATACACTAGTTTTGTCAACAGAAGTTTACAGAGATGGCTATATCGAAATACAAATCGTATAAGTGAATATCATAATTCTATGATTGACTTGTGAGGCGAAAGTAGCGACATCCGGTTCTTACAGCTACAAAACTCCAAACTAAAAACAAGGTACTTGGCTATGTCATAAAACTTTCAACCCCGTGCATCAGATGGCACCACAAGTACTTTCTGATATATGGGTAATATACGGAATCTCGTTTCTAATTTTATTCTAATTCTGTGTAAAATGGCAACTCCAGCTATATCTGAAACTTAATAAATGAATACACTGCATATAAATAAATACATTCTGTGGTCAGTCTGCGATGAGGCTCACGCATTGACTTGTCGGGCCCTGGTCCTAACTGTGTGCGGTGACGAAATATTTCAATGGTTCAAATAATGTTGTCGAAACTTCGAGGTTCAAATAATTTGTCAGATGCACTATTTTAATCGTTTTGCTTGACATTGTTGTACGGAATGCATCAAAGCTCTTAACACATTTAATTCCAAGATAGCCAAATTTTGCACATAATGGGAATTTTTCACAAACTGTTTATTTAATCCTTAATCAAAATCAGCAAACATATGTAAGTTGTCAAAGGTTCAAGGGAATTGAGTTGCTCGTGTTTTGGAAAATGTCCAGTATTAAAAGGAAAGTTATTTCTAAAAACCCGTGTGTGTGGTGCATACAAAACAAATAATGTTGAATATAAGAAATGAAGAAGCGGAGTAACCGAAAAAATGCATGAAAATATACGCACGTAAATCAAAAGATAAGGCTTCTAAACGGTTTTATTTGGAAAGACATGTCGTTTTGAAGACTTCTCATTCCATCCTGCCTCCTTTATAGAAAAATGAGTGTCTTAATAAACAGTGAAAAGATAGGAGAAAACAATTTACAGAAAAATCTTGTATTAAAATATACTAAGAAAGAAAACATAATTTTGACACCAGCCTAAATTAAGATGACCATATTTTTCCAGTGGATCTGCGAATAATCGGGATACATTATTTGCATCAATTTTTATTTTTGCTGTGATTTTGGGCAGAATCGGAACAAATTATAACATTATTTGCATCAGTTTTTATTTTTCCCGGTGATTCCGGGGAGAATCGGGCTAACTTTTAACATTATTTGCATCTGTTTTCATAAATAAATGTACTTGTACTGCTGTTTCAGTACAATAAGTTAATTAAAGGGTTACATAACGTATATTTCATTTTTATAAATGTTTTTTAACTACCTCTACCCTATTAAGGATTTAGCAAAAAAGTATGGAATTCAAAATGTACCCTCCTGAAAAGAGTACATCTGGAAAACTTAGACAGAAGTTGGTTTCAAATATTTCTTTCTAAATGATACAATAAAAAATAGCCGGGAATAACTAAATCCGAATGAGACTAAAAGTAAATGCTTGTGATGTAAATATTGAATATTAACATACAAAATCTTGCTGAACAATATGATTTTTCGTATTGACTTTTAATCTTGTTACAGCTCAATATTACGTCCCACGCCATTTTAAGTAATATTTTTAGACTAATCCTAAGGTAGTCATTAAGACCGTTTTTTTAAAAGTAATTTTTTAAAAAACTTGTTTTTTATGTATTTTTTGCTTCAAATTATTTTATACACATTTAAGTTTTCAAGTATTGTAAGCTGAAAAAGTCTATTGGCATGTTTCATAACTCGACACAGACATCTGGAGGATTTCCTGTAATCTCTATAGCTTAGATATCTATTGGGTTTCAGAAGTAGCACGAATATTAAAAGTCGTGTACAAACTAATTGCTAACCGGCATGATTTGGCAACAATTACAGATGCGGCCCCCAAAGTATACCTATGGCCTGTGTCAGTAGTCGAATTCCAAGTTAGGTGCTGATACGGAGAAGTCATGAAAGTAATTTGAAATATTGTTTTTAATTGGGTGGCAACACTAACAACTGCGTCTCGTCTGGAACTTGGATTACCTGTATAATCTTTCTCAGTTTCAAATGCATGAAAATTTTGATATAAATCAATGGTTTTGTGTAGATTTGTGTAAGTAAATAAATTTGTAAAGTTGAATTTTAAAATAGATTGGCAACACTTACAACTGAGGTGATTGGGAGCGGGGACACCCAAACTATTTTCTAATTATGTCGATAAAGTTTTAAACCAAGTTTGGTGCGGATATATAATTCACAGCCATATTCTCTCTACTACTGAATGAGATCTCTCCCGGAGGAAGGTGTTGGTCTACTTCCCTCACGCTGACCAGACGGGTTGAGAGAGGAGAGCTGAAGCTCTCAACTGTGATCGCCACTGTCTTTTATTCACAGCAGATCCGCCATTGTCCTCACTATGCTTGTATTTTCGTTGGAAGTATGTATATGTGCAAAGTTTAAGATCGATTAGATACCCGTATGTGTCAGTCGGTCAAGGTTAGCTTACAAAATTTCACCCTAAGTAACTAAGAAACTAACAAGTGAAGTTAAATAAAACCTTAAAGTTTGTAATTGTGACACGTTACAGGTTTGATATTTGAAATTATTTAACGCCTCTAGACAACTTTGGCGCAGGCTATATGGATGGTGATGGGAGATTTGGTGGAATGGAGAAAGTGGGAAAACCCCGCGAAAACCGACCCAAACAGTGATTGTCCACCACAAATCACACATGGCATGAGATTGTATCGAACCAAAGAGTCCAAGGTTCAAAAGTGAACCTTGAGTACTGTAAGTGAGATTTTGCCACCAGTAAGGGATTTAGCTTTAGATTTCATAGATTGGAACATGTACTACCAAAATTGAATAATGAAAATATGCTTACAATGTCAAGGAGACGTAACTTGCATTATTGTTGTTTAATATTTAAACTTTTAAAAAAATAAAACTTCCTTGTACTTAGCAAATAAATTGTTCATCACTAAACACGTAATAGTATAGCGCTTAATGTCCCCCGTTTTAGACTCTGCAAAACAGCTGGTTCCTTTTCTGTTTCGGCAACAAGAACATGGAACTCCCTGACAATCAATATTACAAATTGTACTACTTACAATGCGTTTAAAGATATGGTGAAACATTTCCTCCGTCGGAAGCAATTGCTAAGTTCAAACTCTTATAACCCAATCTGACAATTTCACTTATTGGTATTATGTAACAAATTTGGATTTTTCCTCCTCGTGAATACGTAAACTGTTGACACCAATAAAATATTGCGTAAGTTGGATGTCTGCGTATTTATGTGCGTGTGAATGCATTTAGTATATAGGTACGTTTATTATTATTATTATTGTGTATTTTTCTTTTATTGTATTGTATTTCACCATATTACTAATATTGTATATTTCATGTGATTCTTTTATTGTTGTATTGCCCTTACTAGTGGCTACTCTGCATTATCCTTATTTTTTATTTTTGTAATATTATTCTTACTTTTATTTTGACAAGGGTTAACTGGCAGAACAGCCTTAGGCTGATCCTCGCCCGCTTCAATAAAGACAATTTCAATTCAATTCAGTAGCGTAGTAATTAAGACTATGGAATTTAAATCACAAAGTTCCTCGTTCGAACCGAGCAGCAAACAAGCACAAGCAATTAAACTGTACTTTAAAACGAGAGGAAGGTGAGTTCCTTCGAATTCGTACAGATCTAATATCATGAAAACAAAGTTGTATTTTTTATCAGTAGTGGTGTATGTTTAACATAAGCATGGGCAAGAACCAGTTCAGTTTGGAAGAATAACTACTCTGGATGCGATTCTATTGGGGATCGTCACAACAGTGATGTCGTTAAGTTGCTCCATTATTTTACTGCAAAACCTAAAGTATAGTCGCGGACAAAACTAAATGACCTTGAATCCTGTAGTAACCATATGGCGTCAGGGTTGTTTTGTTTTGTCTTGAACTTTACAGAAAACTCATTACACGCAATGAAAAAAGATGATGGAAACAAGATGATTTTTTTTTAGAACTACTGCAAAAATATACATAATTCCGTTGATCAAAACAGGAAATTTCTCTCAAGTGTATCTCTTCATAGATTTTTTTTCTCTCTCTCTCCGTTGTGTTGTATTTTGTGAGTAAAAGCACATATTATATACAGATATTTGATGCTCAATAAAACTCATTAAATCAGAAAGAGAATATTTTTGCAAGACCTATTACTGATAATAATTGTTATTTGTTTTATGTCTATTTTAAACGTGAAATTCTTGGCATCACTAATTACATGTAAAATGTTAGATAAAGTGATTTGGAATCTAATGACGCTGACGAATTCCATTATATTTTGTTTAGGAACCGTGCTGTGTGATTCAAAGCCAGTCTATGATAAGCAATGTAGGTGAATACATGTAATTAAGGTTTATTAGTCCCGAGCAACGGGCGTAAAGAACATGTACGCTTAATTTATATTGCTCTTTCAAATTTCAAACCTAATAGAAGGAACACGGTTCACATATTCATGGATCACAGACTTCATTGTTTATATACTAGTTAGTGTCTCTGCATTGACAAAACAATATACGTAAAAATAATCCATGTTAACATCGCAGTTTCTCGTGTGAGAAATTCTCCGAATTTTGGAATAAATTGGAATATTTTTTTTTTTTAGAATATAGCTCTAAGCTTTGTTATATGAATTATTTGCATATTAGATGTTTGTATGAACTTTCAGACAAGGTTGATCGATATCGCAACAGGACTAAATTAAAAGACTGGGTTATCAGTTGTCAAATTTGATTCGCAAATTATTACGAATTGCAACTCTGGTAAAAGCATGGTTTCGAAAGAGAAAGCATGGATATTGGATATCAGACTTATAATTTTTGGTTAGTGTCGCAATAGAGCAGAACTTAGCAACTTGCAAGTTATGGATTTTTTTTAGTAAGTCTACAATCAGAAACATAGCTGTTCAAACGTTTTTATTAAGAAAGAACTATATTTATTTATTAGGAAGAATACAACAGACATATGCCCAATTACAGTATTCTTTAAAAGTAAATTACAACTTAGTTTTTTTATCTTACCAGGAGTGTTTAGTAATATGTAATCATTCCATACTGTCAATAGTATCAACAAAATAAATACATAATATATACTAAACACAAGAGAAATACATCAATATAAAGACAAGTTTAAAATTAACATTGCTTTTCAAAATAGTATAATAATACATACATAATATATATATATATATATATATATATATATATATATATAAAGTTATTACAATATAAAAACAAAGTAAATATCCAAATAAAGATACAAGAATATATACAGCGTGTGTTAAAATATACCGACAACTTTAGGGGGATTTCTTACATCAAAACAAGACGAAAGCTTCTCTGACAAATTTTCGAAATGTGCATAGTTTCGGAGCTACAGACTGCCAGAAGCGTGAGAAAAATGATCTGTAGACGTTCATATTCGTAACGCTATAACGCTACGAACAGTAGAGTTGATACGACATGGTAACCTCAAAGACTTTTAAGCCTACTCTGTTTAAAAATGCACATTAAAAAATGGCGCGATGGGGAGCAAGGGATTCCTCAAAGGAAGTAGGTGATTCCCGGGATTTCTAAAATAGAAGTACACAGTAAAAAACAGTTGTGTTAGTTCAACACAATGCTGTGTCCCAGCGTGACTACCACTTTTTGTGTTAAATCAACACAACACACAGTGTTGATTTCGGTACTGGGAGAAAAAAATACTGCAGCAGCAAGATTTGGACATGGGTTGTTGAGTTAGACGGCCGGTATCTTACCGCCTGAGCTAAATCGCCTGACAGAAGAAACACTAGATTCAAACAGTATAGAGGGTAAAAAAAATGTTGCTGAACTCCAAACACAAACAAAGTTACTCTCACGACCTATGCTATGATTTAATAACTTTTCCATTGGTCAATTAGGGATCAGAATTCACATTCATTGAGAATATGTTCCATTTCTATGAAACATTTGACATCTTGTTACGATAAGGTAGCTGGTCAAGTGTTTGGCTGTCGCCATCTTGCTTACTTTCATAGAAATGGAATATTCTCAATGAATTGAAATTCTGGTTCCCAATTGACAAATAGAAAGTAATTAAACCATGGGATAAGTCGTGCAAGTAAATTAGTTTGTTTTCGAGTTCAGCAACATATATTTGATCCCCTACACTGTTTGAATCTACATAATGTAGTCGTTTAATTCCAATGTTGTTCAATAAATATCGTGTGCATCTAGTATTATTTCTGTGACAATTTAGCCAAATCAGTAAGACGCTCGACTTCTAACTGAGCTACCTATGTTCAAATCTCGATGCAGCTGTAACCTTTTTGCTCCCAGTACCGTATGTTGCGTTGACTTAACACACAAAAAGTGGTAGTCACGCTAGAACAGCGCATTGTGTTAAATTAACACGGGTATTTTTTTACTATGTACGTACACAGTCCGACAAGTAAGTAATGAGACTGATTTTATTCTGAC